>CAJVSB020000757.1:0-21643 GCA_911865555.2 Thlaspi arvense
CAAATAGAAAATGAAGGAAATTAGAAGCTTGAGTGCTTGCCATGCATTTTCTGTAACTCTTATGTCATAATCTAAGACTATACAACTTATTGACTTTTTATTTTTTGTGAGCCAATCATCTTTAATTTCTTTCAGGGCTTGGGATCTAATTAACACACTGCACACTAGAAGACTGGCTTTGGCTTCGAGAAGAGAGAAGACCAAACACGCCACCCCAGCCGCCAGGGGGGGAGGGGGTGGGACTTCAGCTTTGAGGTTTTGATTAAACAATCCAATTATTAAAAGTCAAACCCTGTTAAATAATTGAATGATCATGATTTGGACTTCAATATTGCGAAGATCAATTGCTTAATATAAAAGCAATAGACTGGGAGACAAGTTGTCGTGGCCAAAATGGGGAATGTAACCATGTATTACTATTTTACTAATTTTAATAAATTTTAAATAAATTGAATTAAAAAAAGAAGATGAGCCAAATTTAATGTGCATATTACCAACATGTATACATTTGAAGGATTTTAGCTGAAAAAAAAAAGAAAAATAAAAAAATGAAACAATTCTTGAGGACAAATAATATGCACAATAAAATCCATACATCAGAAGTAACTTGACTAATACCACGTAAACTCACTCAGGGAAGAGTCAAAAGACTCTTTTTTGATATATTTGTAATTTTATCCTTATTTGTAATTGGTTAAATAAAAATGTTTACAAAACTTGGAGTGAAAATATTTATTTTAAATAAAACAAGAAATAATATATTAATTTCAATTGCTTAAGTAAAATGTTTACAAAACTTGGAGTAAAAAAATATGGAAAATATATTAATAGTTAGAGTAGAAAATACTTCCTTCTCTTTACGTTTATTTAAATGACATTAGCCATGATATTATGAAAAAACACTTCTCTCTTTAATTAACTATTGACTAATGATTGTTTTAACGATTTTGTTATAAAAGATACGAGAGTAACCTAATTTCATATATTTTAGTTATCCATTTAATTAAAAATTAAAATATCATTTGATTAAATAAAAACTTTTTAAAAATTATTATTTTTAATTTAAAAAATAAAAAATTAAATTTTGATAATTAATTTTATTATTTTTTCAATTTTGAAATAATTTTTATTTTATTTTTTTAGTTTAATTTAAATGTTAAAATAAGAATGGCTGAATGTCATTTAAATTAAAAAAGAGCCGAGTGAAATTTAAAAAAAACAAAAACTATTTAAAAATTTAAAAAATGATGAAATTAAATAACAAAAAAAAAATTTTATTTTTAACTAAAAATAATAAATTTAAAAAATAATTTTTAACTTAATCAAATAATATTTTAATTTTTAATCAGGTAAGTAGCCAAAGTATGTGAAATTAGATTATCCTCACATCTTTTTTCATAAAATCATTAAATAACTATTAATCAATAGTCAAAAGGGAAAATTATTTTTTCATAATAGAAATGAAGCTAAGTATTATTTAAATAAATCTGCAGAGAGGGAAATGTTTTTTTACCCTAAAAGTTAATTATAAGAAAAAAGTGCTTTAAAATTTTTGTTATCCAAACATGTTTATTGAAAAGTAAGTCTTATGTTCACAATCATAATTTTGTAAGAAAAATACACTTTTATATTTTTTATCTAAAAAACCAAAAGATTTTTAAAGTAAAAAGTACTTTTTTGTAATGGTATCCAAATACAAAATAACTTTTTACTTCTAAAAAATTAAATCTGAAAAGCACTTTTATTTAAAATTTATTTAAATGCACCCCATATCAAACTTCGAAAAGAGTTGATAGAATCCAACCTCCCTTTCCTTTTGCCTTTCCCTTTCGTTTTAACTCAAAAAGGGCTTTGTGGAGGTTTGGGTCAAGCCTCCCTTTCCCTTTCCCTTGCGCTCATCCCCATTTAACAGATAAAATAAATAATTATTGTGATGGGATATAATTTTTTTAAAATAAGTTAGATAATTATTATTTCTAATGACTTTCATTAATCTTATTTAATCAAAAAAATTATCTAAATTCACTGTTTACAAATTTATATTATCTAATTTCATTTTTCTAAATTTATTTTCTCTAATTTTAACTATCAAATCAACCATTAATTTAAAATGTGTGGGCAAGATTAAAAAAGAAATTATCTACTTGGGGGATTGCTTTGTGTTATGTCCTTTTTTCTTTTCCTCTTAATTTTCTTTGAGAGGTCGATTAATTTTTTTTTCTTTACGTTATTTTCTATGTTTAATCTAAAGAGGTAGATTGATGTTTCATTTGTAGGATTTTGTATAGAAATAAATCAAAAATTTTACACAAATGGTGTAGTTTTTAGGGAAAACCAAATAGCCTTTTTTATGGACTTTCTGAAGTCAAAGCCTCCGGCTTTCGAGTTAGCTAAGCCACAAGTAGCTTAAAAATCCAATTCCAGGTCTAAATATTTACGGGAAACCCACAATCTCAATGACCAGTTCCTAAGAGAAATCGTGCCATCTTTGTACAATTATCAACGATACATATTTGCAAGATAAATAGGAAACTGAAGAACAAATGAACCCCAGGACTCTTACTAATTATTCATCTAACACAATCGTCATATATAGCTATGACTTTAAACAGACTGAATCATCATATAGGCTTGGATAATAAAATTTAATAGAACTAAACTTATTCAAACACCAATCATCCGAATAGGTTATCCTTCAACTCATGTTTGTAATTGAGGAAGGACATGTTGCAAGATGCCATTGAAGGAGGGGGATCCAGGATATTCATTTGAGGAGTGCCTCCATTCGTGGCTACAAAGCCAGTTTTCAAACCCCACGCACAACTGAGATGTTTGCCCACATGAATCATACTGTTTTTTGGAAAATTATATTACTTTTAAGTTTCATATTTATTTTAATAATAGCAAAAAAATAAAATTATTATATATATATATATATAATATATAATTATAATAGACAATATTGACAATTCATATTGTTAAATTATTATTATTTGGAGATACATACATTACATATTGTGCTAAAAAAAAATTGTCAAATTGGATATACATGTAGTGAAATGATCATATCTTATTATATAAAATTGTAAAAATAGCAAAATTAATTTTATATAAAACTATATTCAAATATCTTTATTTTAATGTATAATTTATCTCATATGCTTTTCTATATTAAATTAGTTTATTATATCATTTTATATATTATCTTCTGAAAAACTCAATATTGAAACCCGCATTATATGAGTTTTAAGTAATAAAATATATCTTATGATACTATTAAAATTTAAATTATATTTCATTTGTAAAATAGACGTGCCAAACTTTAATTAGATATATTGTATGCATGTTTTGCACTTATAGTTAAGTACATTCAATTTTTTTAAATAAGTCATTCTCTTGAGTCACACTATCAACAGATAAAATAAGTATACTATAATATTTTAGTCATAACTTTAAATATAAAAATTCAATTTATACAAATCTAATTTCAAATAAAAGTAAACACTGCAAATTAATGAAAAATATATAATTTATTATTTTTATTTAGAATTCAAATCTCTAGATAATTTTGAAATTGACTAACAAATTGTGACAGAAGTAGTTTTTTAATCCAACATGTCTTTGAAAAAATAGGCCATTTCTCTCAAACGACTGATTATTATTCAATCATTCTTTTTTCTTTAAAAATAGACTCATTGTAGAGTGTTCAGAATTTTTTTAGGATTTTTAAACATTAAAAACTATTTTTTTGAATTTTTGAAGTAAGTCTATGAGTTAAAAACTATCTTACAAAAGGCTAAGAGTTGCTCAATATCCCTCCAATGTCTCTTTGATGATTTTGCCTATAAAATGAGTATAGATTAAGGAAGAAATATCCAAAAACAAGTTCTCAAAATCTCTTAAATCTCTATCTCTTATTCTTTATACTATATTGTCCATTACTTGAACAAAAAGTGTCTAAAGTTAATTATTTTATTTTTGAGAGTACCTCTGTAAAATGAGATTATTTTGTACATGAGTGGTAACTAATCCTATTATCATCTCTACTAAAATTGTATTAGTATTTAAAATTCACTAAATCAAAGGTTTTGTTTGTAGTTGAGATTCTTGCCTCCATCAAGTGCAAGGAATATAATTAAACCTCAATTAATTGGAGCTCGAGAGAATAGATGTAGACTTGGATATAAAGTCAAATCATATAAAAGAGTTTACACTTCTTATCCTTACTCTTTTTATTTTACTTAAAATTGTTTTATATTTATTTTGATTGAATTATATAATTTTAATTGATTCAATTTTTGTTATTACATGGTTTTTGTGAAAAATACCAAATTCACCCATCTCTTAGGTTGTCTTTTGAGACAACATATTACTATTAAGGTTAGCCTGGTAAAACTTTTTGGACAGTTAAAATTAGAGATAAAACTTTTTTCAACCCAACTCAAAGTTTTTAAAAATTACCCTATAAAGGATATTTATATTCCCATTCTACTCATGTCTCTTTGGAAGCTTCTTCATTGCCCAGCCAACATCACTAGTTTGTTTGCCACCGCTACCACAAAGCAAATGAAAAGGGCAGCATCGATTCATTTGTCACTACTTCTACTTTTTCTTTCCCTACCCTTTTTTTCTTCTCCCTTTGCTTTTCTTCTACTTTCTTCTTTTTCCATTGCCCATTTCTCTTTCCTTCGCAGTTGCAAAGTAGGATTCAAAGCATTAGAAGAAGATAAAGAAGATATCACAATTGCAAAAGTAGCGTTTCAAGCATTAGAGAAAGATAAAGAAGCCATTGTGGTCGTAGAAACAAGGTTCGAAGCTTTGTTCAAAGAGGATGAAGAGAGAGATCGAGTAAAGTTCTTGTAATTGTGAACAAAGGAGGAAGAGAGAGATCTAGCAATCAGAGTCAAAGGTACAAACATATATTCGTAAAGTTACAAACATACATTTGCAAAGTTACAAATACGATTATATGTTTATAACTTTGCGTAGTTATTTTGTAACTTTGCAAATATATGTTTGTTTCTTTGGTTGCTATTGCTAAATCTCGCTCTTCCTGCTATGTTTGCAATCACAAAAACCCTAGCCAATCTCTTTCTTCCCACTCTTCAAACGAAGCTTCAAACCTTGCTTCTACAACCACAATCACTTCTTTGTCCAAGGGCTTCTTCCTATTCCTCAGTTTGTCTATCATTGCTTTAAATTATTATTCCTTGGCTATGGCAATAACAAATTAAAACTCATAGTCATAAATTGTAATACATGCTCAAAAGTAAAAGACCAATTACCTATTACCTTTGTGTGACTTTATAACAAACACACAAAAACTAGCAACATCCTAGTAGAACAGTTGAAGAAATTAAATTCCTAGCTCGCCATCAGTGACATTTGCCTGTGCCCGTGGTAGGTAGGTCTGCTCCTATGGAGAAGAGAGGTCATTCTACTCACATCAGCTCCAACAAATGTGAAAAAACAAGTAAAATGAGCACTTGAAAAGAGTGTAACCATGAGTAACATGAATATAATATAATATTAGTTTCTTAGCCCACTTGATCTAGAATGAACACTTCAAAAGAGTTCAAGCCTTATTGAAGTTTTTTTTTTCAAATGACAATCCCACCTGTTCACTTGGAACTGTTAGATCTAGTTTGAGTTCTCTAGCATTTATTTAAATCAATTTCATCAATATATCGAATGTGAAGGTCACATCTTTTAGTTTAATTTCATTACTAACAACAAAACATCTTCACAAACACTCCTAAACCTCCTATCTCGCATGCATGCACATATATGGGTGGACGAGTAGTTGAATTCACAAGCTTCTGCTAGTAGGTCAAGGGTTTCGTCCATCACTAGATTCTTCTTTCGTTTTTCTGCAAATCATGTCTATGCAAAAAAAAAAAAAGTCAAGAATTAACTCATGTAGTTAGCCTATCAATGGATTAGATTTTATCAAATTAACTAAATCTGAATCCGAATCCGATTAACTATTACCATATCCGAATCTAATCCAAAATCCTATAGGATCTGTATTTGTTAAACTATAACTAAATTCGATAGATAATCTGATATCTGATAAAAAATCCAATCCAACAAGAAAGTAATTCTCTTTTGCACGTAAGTCTCTCAATATTATTTCATCAATCATATTGGTTCTTGAATTTTCTGATTTTTTTCAATTTAGTCCCTACAATTTTGAATTTATTAATATTATATATATAAGATTATTAATTTAATTAAAAATTGTTATTAAATTTCAAATTTGGATCTTCAATGAATCAGATTACTTAATTTTATATCTAATCCATTTATTTCAAATTACGATTATTTATAATCAAATCTGATCCATCGAATATTTTAATCGAATTTGAATCCTAAATTCGGATCGAATTCAAATTAAATTCAGATTAAAATTCAATCCATTGATAACCCTACATATAGTGTAACACTTGTAAGATTGATCTAAATATCATGAGTGTCACAACCTAGAAAGGCAGAGATTTGTGACTGGTGCTAGGGTTAGAATAAGACCCAACCCTGCAAGCCTCATATGATCAAAATTGTAACATAAATAATTAAAACTCCAATTAACATAGTATTCTAAAATAAAAATTTTGATTATTTCTAGATTGAGTGATCTACTCTCGTAAAGTCGAAGCCCAAAACTCGAGTTTCGTGATTCTTTAATACTATGAGTAGTAATATGTATTTATATGCTTGTTTACGTATTTGTTAAATAATGAGTTTTTACATAAGTTATTTTACAAATTCAATTATTTTAAAATTGAAATTGAATTTAATATAAAGTTTACAAGGGATGTATATGGTATTTTCTGATTTGTTTGAAATTTGATGAACTATTGATTTTAATTACTGATCTATTTAAAACATTGAAAACCTATGAATGTTTTGGTTAAATTCTGAAAAATGGTTTTTAAGATTGTATCCCCAACTAGTAAGAGTGGTGCTAGACTATCACATGGAACTGACTTGGTGAGGCTTGTTTCTTGTTTACGGGATTCCGTAGGGATGGTAGTTAGCAAGGATGTGGTAAGCGAGAATGGTGATAAATAAGGACGGTGGTTTTATTCTTGCCTGGCGAGTCCCGCCCATGATTCCCACCTGTGATTCCCACCTCAGGACCCTAGCACGTTTCTTATTCTATTAAATGGGAATCTAACATGATAAAGCTGTTATATGTGTAACAGCAAAGCATGAGATTGCCATCCTGTTTTCTGTTCAGTTCTGTTATATGAGTAACGGCCGACCCTATGGTTGCTGTCCTTGTTTTTGTTTCAAACGCCATAAATTGTATAAGTTAAAAGATTATGTTTTATGATAAAAGCATTTGATATATGTCCCTTGTCATGTAAATATGTGTTACTATTCACTGGGTCGTCAGACTCATCCTTTATTTTTTTTCAACCCATGTTCTATGTTTTCGAAGAATCTTGCCACGTGAGAGGAGTCTGTTGATCCCGATGATTGATCGACGGATCTAGCGACATAAAAGTGTTCTATCAATCTCAATTTCTAATATTCCAGCTAATTTGGTTCCCGAGTGTAATAGTCAGTTGTTGTTCCTTTTCTGATGTGTTTTATTGTTTTTAGTAAGCCTATGATTACAAACAGGGTTTATGGTTAAGATTTGCAGATGTTGATATTTGTGTTAGATTTTTGAAAGTTGTATCATATTTTAGGATGCTGTGTTAATTGGAGTTTTAATTGCGATGCTATTATAATTCTGATTATATGAGACTTGCGGGGTTGGGTTTTATCCTAACCCTAGCGCCAATCACGAATTTATTAATAAATTGAAATTAATGTGGGGTTAAAAAAAGAAGAAGAATCCAAATGTCAGTTTCAGATTCACTATACAGCTGTGATTAATTCCCTTTGTCACAACCTGAAAAGTCGAATTTGTGACCGGTGCTAGGGTTAAAGTATTTCCAACCCTACAAGCCTCTAATGATCAAAACTATAAAATAGCAGAATAAACTTAACATAATACAATACTCAAAATCTGATACAAACTTTTAAAAATACAATACACTGATCAACACCTGAGCCCTGCCTATGATCTTTGGGCTAACTGGAGCAAATAGGATAGCACTAAACCAAATTAGAAACTAGAACTAACAGCTAATATCAGGAAGCAAAATCACTGGAATTAGTTACTTCTGTCAAACAGCGAAGTTTATCGAGTGAGCTGAACCTGAGTCTGAAAAAGTAAAAGGATGAGTTTGATAACTCATGAATAGTAACACGTATTTTACATGAACAAGAGACATATATCATATAGTTTTTTATTATAAAATAGACCTTTCTAGCATATACAAGTTATGGCGGTCAAAATGGAAAATAGGACAGAAACAAGACAACAACCACATCGTATAACACTACGCATATAACAGGCGAGAATCACAATGGGACTCGCAGGCAAGAATACAACCATCCTTCCTGCTTACCAACATCCCGCTTATCTCCGTAAACAAGAAACAAGTCTCACCACGTCAGTTCCATGTGGCAGTCTAGTGCCACCCTTACTAGCTGGAATACAATCTGAAAACCATTTTTCAAAATTTAATCAAAACAGTTCATAGGTTTTCAATGTTTCAAACATATCAGAACAAAAATCAATAATTCAAGACACTTCCTAACAAATCAAAAAATTTCATATACGTCTATTGTAGGTTTTATAATATGTTAAATTCCAATTTCGAAATAAATGAACTTATAAAACAATTCACGTGAAAACTGAACATTTAGCAAATAAGAAAAATAATGAAACATATAAATATGCATTACTATTCACATACACTGAAAAACCACGAAACTCGAGTTTCAGTACTTTGGCTTCACGAGAGTCGATAACTCAATCTAAAAATAACCAAAATTCTTATTTTAGAATATAATTCGTCTCATAATTAACTTAAATTCAAATTTCCATCGAAACCTTACTATTCTCTTAAGTTTTCATGTTCAAACTCATATCAGGAATTCTTAAAGTCCGAACCGATCACATAATTCACATCCTAGGTATTAAATTATTGAATCGAGCTCATAAAGTAATAAACTTGTCTAATTATTCTTTAAACCAACTATTAAAGTACTAACTTGTCTTGAACTAGTCACTAGATGGTTGAACCGACCATGAACTGGTTATGACATCACTGAACCGACCTTAATTCCACTGAACCAGCCATAAAACCCATTGAATCGCCCTTTGATCCATTGAACTGGTCATGAAAACGCAGTGAATTTGTCATAATAGTGTTAAACTGGCTATTTAAAACCCTAATTCCTTAATTTTTCCAATTGAATCGGCTGGTTTTTTTCTTGAACTAGCCATAAACTAGTTAGGAAATTTTATTACAAACATTACTCTACCTTGAACCGACCGTGAACTAGTCTAAAAACCCAAGAACATGTAAATTTTCCCCTTTTCTGGCAATTTTTTATTATTTTATTCATTTTCTGATTTAATTATTGATTTAAGTAATTATTTCTTAATTCGGATCCCTAATTCAGATCAGGCCTAACCCGAAACCCAATATTCGAACGGGTTTAAATCCGGTACAGGCCTGCCCATTGGCCATGGCCCAAAGTTATTATTATGATTTAATTAATTTCTGATTTAGATTTGGACCAAACCCAAAGTCCAAAGCCCTTATCCAATAATGGTCCCAGCCCAGATCAATAACATTTTCTTCTAGCCCAAGCCTGTATGGGCTGACCCAATGTGGCCCATGAGCCATTGACCCAATTCCATGGCCACAACATACCAAACCCAGATCAATTGCCCAGGCCCAAAATCCATGCAAAACCCGCATATATGCAAAGTAAACCAAATATAAAAATCTGTAAATTACATCACACTTTGATCAATTCCTTGCAATTTGGATCTATTGGCTTGTTCAGAATGCCCAGGTGAAGGCCACCAAAGTGTCTAATTAGCTAAAAATCAATTGAATTGGATAGAATCAAGTTTGCAAAACATCTTAATGACGGAAGGCTTTCGAGATGAAAAGCAAATAAATTAATCCATTTTAACACAATTTTTTCTAAACTTTTATTGGGGTTTTGTTGATCTATAGCACTCACTCAAGTTTATAAGGAAATTTCAATCAAACTGACTGAATTAATTATGGATTTAAAGGTTTAGTTTCCGTGAATCTGAATGTCTAAACGTTACAGACGTTTAGATCCCCTTTTTTTTTAACCCACATTATTTTCAATTTATTAATAAACCCCCAAAACTTTGAGGTTTTACAATGAGTTGGACTCTTCATCTTCTCTTCCATCCCATAGCTTAGGCTTATAATGTACCAAAAAAAATCATATATATATATATATATATTGTATATATCTAATTATATATTCCTCTTTCTATTTTTTAAAAATTATATTTCTTAATCTCGAGATCTGAATGCAAATTTTGCATGGTGTAGATTTGCTCCTAGAAAATGGTAGCTCGGATATTGTCCTGTGCAATCTTGTTTTTCACAAACGTGGTTCTCTTGCGTTCATATAATACTAGTGGAATGAGTTGGTGAAAGAGACGGCACATTGGATCCTAAATTCTTCAGTTATTTAGCTGACATTTGAAGTCCTTGAGGTCAAAGTTCTTTGAAATCAGTTTTATTTTTTTATTGTTTATTTAATTTTTTTATTGTTTAGTGGAATAAGAACCAGAAGTAAGGTATGAAAACTACAATTTTGGTTTGGTTTTAATTTAATAATTTGGTTTGATTTTTTGATTTTAGTACTTTAAAAACCAAATCAAACAAACCAAATTAAAATTTCAATTTAGTTTGGTTTTAAGTTTAATTTATTATTATTTAAAAAATATTTAAAAAAATTATTTATTTAATTTTTTATTATCAAATATGATGTATATACATGTATATGTATGTGTGTATGTATATGTGTATATATTTGTATATACATAAATACACATATACATCCACACACACATGCATAACATATATATGTATATATTCATGTGTGTATATATATATACATATATTATATATTCATTTAAATATAAAATATATATGTGTGCATGTACACACACAGAGTACATATGGTATATACATGCATGCATAAATATATAAATATGTGCATTTACATATTTATATGTGTATATATATATGTGTGTGTGTGTGTGTGTACACACACACATATATGCATGTGCGTGTGCGTGTGTGTACATATGGATGTATACATATATATATATATATTAATATATTTATATAACAATATAAAATATATATATGTATATATATTAATAATTATATAGTATATAAAATATATATATACATATATATATGTATGTGTATGTGCATATAAGTATATATATATGTATATATAGATACATATAAATATATATTTATATAAATATGTGTACATTTATGTGTGTATATATTAATATTTTTTATACAAAAGAAGTATTTTCAAAATTTTGATTTTTAGTTTAAAATAGTTTAATTTGATTTTAGACCAAACCAAATCATAATTTTAGATTATTTTTTAAATTAAACTAAACTAAACCAAATTTTAAACTTTGATTTGATTTGATTAATTAGTTTGATTTTACACACTCCTAGCTAGAAGAACTTTGGTGAAACACCTATTTTCTGAAGTTCTTTTGAAGAAACTACTTGTAGTAACTTCCAATCTTTTTCTATTTTTAAAAACATGGACCTTCATAAAAGCAGTAATTATTTACTAAAACATTTTTTTATTTATAAATCTTTCCTTTAAATACCTAAAAAATTCTTTTCACAAAGCCCTCAACCAAAAAAAAAAAAAAACGAATGTTATTTCACTACTGAAATATATGTGCCAAAAAATCACTTAATAAATTGAAGTCCTTCTCTTATTTAATTTCTAAAAATACAGTTATATTCTTTTTTTTTTGTGCTGAGGGAATTTTTTTTTTTAATTTACATATTAGATACTTAAGTTGAAGATAGGAGAGATAGAGGTATTACAAATTAAATCCCTGACCATTAAATGAATCTCTTAAATATACAATGAATTGATTTAAGTTTCGAATTAAGAATATTTGATTTGCACAACATAGAGCAATTTTTAATTTATAATTATATTGTTACACACTCTTTAAAGATGTGCCATGAAATTAACATTTTCAAATAAAATTATTGAGTTAAAAAAATTATGGACATATCACATTGGAGTGTGTGGGATGGGACTATAATTTTCGAGCATTTGATTGGAGATAATTTTTGCTATGTCATGTTTGGTTGTATAATTGGATAGAGGAAGTTTGTTTAGAAAGTAGAAACACACACTTCTAACCTAATGCCATCCCATTCGTTTTTTGCTATCCCATATATAGGACTAATTAAATATCCACTGAATATTTATCTAATTTTTCAAATCAAGCATGCCCACTTAAATTAACCACGAGTTGATGAGGAAGTAGGAGTGAGTTTAATATCACATTCAAAAATTACATAGACATGCTCAAGATAAATATAATACATAAAATAGAAATTAACAATCCAAAGTCAGATCTGGGAACTAACCAGAAATAGCTGCAATGGTTGGAGAATTATTAGTCTGAAATAATTAAATCTAAATTTTTTAGTAATTTGATACTTAAAAATCAATAAAGAAAAATGGGATATATATTTTAGCAAAGGTAAATTTAATTGTACCTACATTGCACAAGAACATGCAGCTTCTAGCTCGAAAAACAGAAGAAGAAACTTCGAGTATCAATTCATCCTCGTGAAACCCATTCAGAATTTCTGTGTCTTTTCTAACAAGAAGAAGGAGAAGAAGAGAGGAGGAGGCAAGCTACAGGGCTTCTTTTGTTTGGAGCTCTGCACATATAGTTTAGCGGGAACTTCAACTGTATTTCTTTCACACGTAATTCGCATTTTCGAGTGTAAGTAGAGCGCTTCTTTTCAAGCTAAAATAATATAAAATTTAAAAGAAAGGTAAAAGAAGATTATAGGTGCGTGTGTCAGTAATTTCGTTGTTTAGGAATGTTTGATACTAATAGCACTTTCAACTCTCATAAAGATGGATTTCACGTACATTTACGAACATTTGACGCTCCTTTAAAGACAATGTTAAAAAAGCTTGTTGATTATGTAGATTTTTCTTACATCTTCCTCTATAAAACCTCAAAAACATAGTCTGAAAATCAAAAAAAATAAAAAACAAAGATAATTTTTTATTTTATTTATTTATTTGTAAACATAAACAGAAAAACATAAATGTTATCAAATGCGGTCTTAATATTTAAAAGCCAACAAATATATTATTAGTCAGTAATTTCTTTGATAGTGTGTGTGCGCGTGTATATAAAAGTAGATATAAAATACAACTTAATCCTTATCACAGAATTGAGATTGTCGAATAAGAAAATATATAGTTCAGGTTCTGATATGATATAATTAATATTTACCAAGAAGAGAGAGTTTTATGAACTAGATCTCTATCTTACTTTCTTTAATCCTACAAAATGTGAACGATTAGAAATTAATATCTTAGTTTTCTTTTTTTTAAAGCTAATGTGATAAATTAAAATTGTGAGGGAAGAAATAGAGGTAAAATTGTGCTAGACCTAACTATATTTCCACTTTTTTATTTATTTATTTTTAAAGCAAAGGGGATCTTCATTAAAAAGAGCATAGCCCAAGCAAGAAGCCTTAAGACAGCCCGTGAATCGAGAGAACCAACTCAACAAAACTAAAAGCAAGGCCAACCCAAGCACAGAAAGCCCAGCTTACCCGAGATCCCCTTGAACTAACCACCAAAAGACGCGCGCAAACCAGAGCATCGAATGGCTCGCTGACAAAAAGAGAGGAGAATCCAGTGGGGGAAGAACCAAGACACTTCCAAGAGCTGCATGCAGATCATCAGAGGATGATACAAGCTTTCATGTTCACAAACTGCTTGCCCACCTATTTTCTACAACTGGTTTTGGGAATAGTTGGTAAAAGGGAAAGTAGCTTTTTTATCTTATTTAATAAGTCAGTTCTCTTACACACTCAGAAAAATACAATCTTGGAGAATTATAATCTCTGCTACTAAAACTAATTCATAAACACATGCATTACTCTCTCTCTCTCTCTCTCTCTCTCAACGAAATACATATGTTCTAAATATATTTATAAGTATTTAGAGGATTATATTATTTGTAATTATCTTCATTTCTAATTTTCATACCCAATTTTATCTCTAAGAGAATGAATAATATATCTTAAATAATTTTTAACACAATTTCTTAAATTGATATCTTTAGAAATCAATTTAAAGAAATCTATCGAGAAATTGGAGATTATACATTCCCTTATGGCTCCAACTCTTCCCCTTTTCTCACCCATCTCAACACTTCCAATTAGTCACCTACCACTACATGACATTGATATTCTTGATACCGTTATCATATCAATCTATTCACTTAATTGACTCTCTACCATATTATCGTTAGAAACTAATTGTTGTTATTTCTCTTTCTTGTTACTGTCTACTTCTCAGACTAGTTGTTGATACTTGAAATTCAATTGAGAATAAATAAATATTTCTCTATCCTACCAAGAAATATAACACCAGTTTTGTAAACTATTACATTGAATAAACTTGGCTCACATATTATGTTAAGAGCTAAAAATTGAAATTAAAGATAAAGGAGAGAGAAAGAAAAAGTCATAAAAATTTATGTGGTTTGCCATAATAATCTACATTCACAAAATATAATAATTATAATATTATAATATTAAACTCTCTCTCTCTCTCTCTCATTATTAAATTGCTCATATTGACTATATTTTTAATAAACATCACATGTACTTGTTTATTAAAAAAAGAAAAAAAAAAAAAAAAGAATCACACCATTGTGAAAGTGCATATAAGATCTATAAATTGGCATTCTTTAATAATAACATTATAAGCCCCACTACAGAAACTGGATTTGAAAAATGCATTTAAATAAAATAAATCTAGAGAAAGTGAATAAATATACATTTAATTTATTTATTTTTCATTCACCACCAATTTTATATTTTGTACAAAAATATCTTAAAATAAATTTGGAGGGATTTAAATATAAACCCCTGCCCTCTCCTCCAGCAAGCCTTCCAACTTATCTCAAGCGTCAACTTGCCCACTCGTAACGGGTCAGGTTGAAGCGGATAATCAAAAGAGGCCTCGCTAGGGATATGTACATATAAACAAACACACCCCCCCCCCCCCCCCCCCCCTCCCCAAAAGTGAATAATAACGCCGTAATCTCCCTGGTTGTGAACGTTAACAAAAGCAGTATTCCCCCATGCGAATTCTAATAGTAGGAACTGGGAACTACCGTTGACCGTTGGAACACTAGTTGTATTGCACATTATCCAAAAATTCTTCTTTACCAGATGCATCATGTCATCAGTCAGGCAAAGAAATCACGAGGCAAGTTTTCTACTCAATAATTTCTCCTGTGTAGACAAAAAAATCGAACAACTAACATTCAATACGATGAACTCATAATCTTATCTCTAATTTGGGAAGTTAAAGATCAAATGCATAATTCCAGTCTGCTTGCATTGGGTGTGTGTAAATATAAGAATGAAAATAAAATACTCACGACGAAGTCGTAAAATCAAATCCATCAAATCAGAACAGCAAAGTAGGGCAAGCATGCAAGTTATCATCTGAACAGCCAACCCCCATCAAATCTTTTCCCTGTCGTGACTTCTGTGTAAGTTTCTTTTGTCTTCAAATCAGTGCTTCCAACAATATAGATTAAGAGAATACATCACTCAAACATACAGCCAAAGTACAGGGAATGCATGTGCGGACTAGCAGCTGAGGTAGCTGCTTGAGATTTCCTTTTCGTCACAAATGAAAAAAAATTCCAAATTTTCTTGGTTTGACGTTAAAAAAAATGAATACAGTAAAAATTTTTGAAAAATAAGTTTTTGAGAAAATAGATTTTATTAATTTTTTGGGAAAACTATTTCAAAGAAAATGCTTGTTTTGTACATCTAAAAAATGCATTTTTCTATCTTACAGAAAAGAAAATGCCTAAAACTTGAAGTTACTTAAAAGCATAAACCAAATATTTAATTTGCATTTCCTCTCACCTAACAAAATCATTATGTCTCATACACCAGAATTATCTCAGGGCAGTTTTTCATTCAAACATACACGAAGACTGAATCACAGGTTTTCACATTTGTTCTTATTTACTCAACTACAATCCTCGGGCTGTCAATAAAGCAACCAATACACGCATAGATCTGTGGGCTAGGGTAAATCAAACAGAAGAAATTTGTTCACATTCCAATTATCTGAACAGGATGCACGACATCTGAATGTTTGAACTTCTGGATGTAATTGACGAATGAAAAGTTGCAAGAAGGCATCGAGGGAGGGGGATCAAGGATACTTGTCTCAGGAGTGTCACCATTCAACACTATGAGAACAGTTTTCATGCCCCAGGTAAGATGCTTAAGCAAATGACAGTGCAACATCCAGACCCCTGTTCACCACAAAAGTACAATAAATAAATATAAGTCCAATTCAAAAGTTACTATAGTTTAATCTATGCCATCCAATATTTTTGTAGTTTAGTTTACCCAACAGATCTGCTCCATCAAATACTTCAAATGTTCATATAAATTTAGTCAGATCAGGAGGGGCTTGGATTTTGGCCTTGCTAGATTATCTATTAAATAACCACACAGAAAGTTTCCTTTCTTTCACCTTTCCATCCCCTTTTCTTGGTTTGGTTTTAGCTGGGGAATTTTCAGAATTATTTTTGCAAATGATAGTCTCTTGATAGAAACGAGTATTCACTAAACATTTTGCTATATTACAATTTACAATTGCAATGTGGCAGTTAACAAAAGAATTGAAAAAATGAAGACAAATCATTTCAAGGAAGTCTAATTCCGCATTAGATTCGAAACATCTTACTCACATATCAACATATAACACAATATTGGTGCATAATGGAAGACTGACTTCACAGAAACATAGGAAAACAAATAAATTTTTATCAAGACGAATTGGATCCAGGATGCCTAGGTCTATCAGATAACGCACCATCAATTGAGAACGTACCTGGGTTATTTGCTGTGAACCGCACTGTAACCCATCCATTCTTAGGAACCCGAATTGTGTTCAATTCAGGTGGATCAACCAAATTATAGGATTTTGGATCAGTCTCATTGTTGAAATCCCCAAGTCCAAATCCAACCACATAAAAACTATATCCGTGCATATGTACAGGATGATCCTGTGCCCCTCCAACAGTATTAGTCCCTTGAAATACTATCTCCACTGTTTCATTGTAGTTAATCATCTTCACCTTGGTTGCTATGGATGGTACAGTATAATTGTAAGACAAATTAGGATCTGTGAAGTCATAATAAACCTCTGGGAAGTCTGGAAAATCAGGAGTGTAAACCCCACTTATGTTCCTGCATGAAGGTATTAAAACTGCATTAATTGCTTGATGGGCAATTTCCATTTTATAATTGATAAAAACTGGTACTCACTATGTATTATTTATCCACACAAGGAAGCTCAGTTCCTTGAAACAAAGGAAATCCTCTGGAAAACACAAAAATAGAAGCAAAATAGATAAAAAAACAAGAAAAGATAGATACCCAGGGACTGCTCAACCCAGGCCATTGGCCACCAAATGTTGCCCAATTTTTTGTTATGTCTCTCCACTACCTCTTACACCCTCCCTATGTACAAACAACTCTCTCTTTCCCATCATGCCAGGAGCCTTCCCATTCATATGCTGCCTCCTGTCTGTTTTGTGATGCTTCTCTTTCTCTCCTCTAACCGACTCCTCCACTAACTTATTCCCTTCATTAGTTGCAATTCTGTCATTACCCTTTTTACTATCCTTCTTCCTTCTATCATACACATACAGGCTCTCATTATGCCCATCCCTCTTTAGTCCAACCTAATTCCCCCTTCTCCTTGTCCTATAACATGGGTCAAGCTTTCATTAATAATCTTTAGGTATTGGAAAAGTAATATATTTTTAACTTGATATGCACTATAACTTCAATTGTTTCAAGATCATTTCCTGTAAAAATCTCATGCTTGCTTGTTTGACAGTTTAAAACATGCCAACATTGAGATTTCTGAAAGAACAAAGCAAGGAAAGTAACAAAAATATGAATAAATATAAATTAATAATAAACAATAGAAAGCTATGAAAGATGTACCTGTAATAGGCAAGTAGTATATTTGCAATGGGATTCTGAAAGGTTATATTGTTCATTGATGAACTAAGCGTATTTCCATTATGCGTTTCACATGAGCGATTTGGGCAAGCGATAATCTTCTCAGAAACAACTATGAACATAGGTGCTCAATGTGTTTTGGCACAGATACAGGGTGTTCTTTGCTGGCTAAGCTCCTTAAACGGGCCCAAAATGCATTTGCTGCCCTGATGTCTCTAAATACAGGGAGGCTGGATGGGAAGACAGGTGAAGATGGGGGTGTGTATTTGCCAATGTATTCTAAGACTGCTGTGGTAGGTTCCTTAAGTTGAATATTACCTGCCGAAACAAATTGTCTACCCACAATGTAGTAGTGACTCGGATTCTGATTTGTTGCAAGTAGGACATTCATGGTTTGTCCCGGGATATCACCACATATTCTGTAATAAAGGGCTTGAGATAGCTCCCATCCATTCCAACCACCGTAAGATTGTGTCCAGCAATGGCAAAGAAAAATTCTGAGTTAAGGGCTGCGTTGATTATGCGGAGAAGATAGGTTTTCCCATAATCAACAATTATCCGATGCATTTCTTCTGTTTCACAGAATTATCAACGATAAGCATACTCATATCTGTTAGGGCTCAAGGCACGAATCATTCAAAAATTTTACAATGCCTTAATCTAAAATTACACTCTAAAGTCCACAAATTGTTGTCGTTAAGAAAATTCGCACCAATCATAGGTACCGCATTTAAAAAGTATCAAAATTTTTAACTTTATTTTTGGCGAGGTAGGCCTTTGTGAGTCTGCATGTCGACTCCCTTTAACTGTTCATTATTGGGTTGCCAGTTGAACATAAGCCACTTGAAGATTGTGATACAAACAAGATTAAGGCTACACCAAATCTTCCTGTCTCATGTTGCATTCATGAATCCTAACTTCTTTTCCATCCTAGCAAAAATAGTAAGTGTCATGTATATTACAAAGTCATAGGTCAAATAAATGATTATATCTTATATAACAATGTCTTTGAAGCTTCTTTTATGGGGCTGCAAGAAGAATAGAGAAGTCTACTGGATCAAATACAAATGCCTGTAGGTCATGGTGAGAAGAAGAAATTATTGCAATTTGAAATTTTAGCAATTGCATATTTTTATCTTGTAAAATGTTGGCTGGTGGTAAATCATGGTTAAACAATTACAATTTCTTCTTTCAGGATTTATTCTAGTCAGAGACCAACCACGTATAATGGTAACTTACCAGCAGAACAGCTAAAGAAAGCGCCTGGTTGGCCATTGATAAGATAAGCATTTGGGGTAGGTAAGTCTGCTCCTACATAGAGATCGTAATGAAGCTCTTCATTGACATCATAATTGTACCAAGACCCTGCAGAAGTAAGAAGAGTAGCTAAGATAAAGATCTATGCAGGTAAAACCAACTGCAGGGAAAAGAACTATAAGAATAATTACGCAATCTTATCTGATTTAACAGACTGTGGATCAGGACAAAAGATGCCACAAAGTTCACTAAATTACATATTCCATCTCATTGCACATCTGGGCCAGTTTCGTTTTCATTCACCAAAGTTTCAAATTTGCAAAGAAAAAAAAAGGGCAAAAAACAGATAAGTTCGAACAACTATCCAGCTTTTATCATATCCTTTCTGAACATGTTCTCCTTTTCCCACAGCTTCCACTTGGAGATCGTCTCATAAGTGATGAAATTAATTTTCCCTAATTTAACTCAAGAAGCTTGTCGGCAAAGCTCTCCAGGTAAACCAGAAAATTTTCCTTTTCCGGCTCAATGTTTAGGTTTTCCCACAGTAATGTCAAGAGCACTTGTTCTGTTCAACATTTCGTCAAAGATGTTGTCAGGCATTTGCAGGTGAAAGCAAGAATGACACCCCATACGTGTAGAAGATGATGGGTATTGCAGGGATGAAAACCATAATTCTGTAACTCGAATAAAACAGATAAAAAATCCTTATGATGCACGAAGAATGTGAGCTACCATGATCTTTTTATGCGTGTAAACACATGCATCATCTGCCACCCAGTTCAAATTGAGGAAGAAACCAGCACTTACCGAGTATAATGTCATGTTCTCCATCGGGTTCAGGGAAAGGGTAGGTGGTGCCCTCGGCAGGTAAGATATGAATGGCGCCATGGACTGTGCTTTGAGTCCAATCACTGTGGGCGTGCCACCACAGTGTCCCTTCCTCGGTGGAGAAGATGACTTTGTATGTGTGGTTCGTTCCGGGTGAAATTTGGCATTGTGTGATGAAGTCGGGTCCATCCGACCATGGATTCCTCGGTTGTTTCACGCCATGCCTGCAAAATTAAAATCTGAGGAGACGAGGGTTTGGCCCCACATATACATAGGAAGAAGAATGAGGATAGGTGATATTTGACTTATTTTAAAAAGTTATTTAATTATTTTTTCAAGATAATTATATATAATTTGATTATATTATTCTTTTAATGGTGTATTTTATTTTAAAGGTTAAAAAAAATGAAACGATCTCAAAAAAAATTTAAAAATTTAATAAAATTAAATTCAAAAAACTGATTTTTTAATGAATTAAATCAAAAATTTAAAAGTATTAAAAAATATTTTTTGGTAAAGTAAACACCCCGAGTCTTCACTTTGAACACGTTCCAAGCCAACGATTTTAGACAAATAAGAGGACATTAATGCCCCTGAACTTGTGTCCATTGTTAATCGCCCCGCTTGAACTAACAATTTCCTGGTCGTGCAGGCAGCACAAAGCATTATTATAGAGAGGGAAACAGTGAGTGAGAGAGAGCGAGCGAGCGAGAGCGGGAGAGAGGAACCAGTGAATGGTGACGCCATAGGTCCCGTGATTATGAACATTAACAAAAGCAGTATCCCCTTTGCGAACGCGGAGGGTCGGCCCAGGGAAACTACCATTCACCGTCAGAATGCTCGTGTTGTTGCACATCCTCCAATAGGTCTTCTCCACTAGCTGCATTCCCACCCAAATGTCAGAAACATATCCAACGAAATTCCTACGTATGGCATTTGCCTTAAATTTTTTATACATTTAATTTTTACCACGGGTGAACTGAATCGGTATATACACACACACATAACGTGAACAGTCAATAATTTAGACCTCATTAGAGGTGCTTTTGTAATTTTCTCTCCATAAGCCAGTGTACAGAGAGAGGGGGAAAGGGAGAAAATTCCTCCATTCCAGTCATTTGGAGCTTCTCTTGACGTGGGTTTGTATTATGGAAGTAAATAAATAATTAAAACTTACGAAGAAGTCGTAGAAATGGTCTTCGCTTCGGGCCACGGAGAGAAGGAAGAACATGCAAGTGAGAAAAGCCAGCCGCCGCGGAATCTCCATTTTCAGTTGGCCTTCTGCTTCCCCTCTGACGTGTGTGTTTATATGTGAATGTCAGTCT
>CAJVSB020000758.1:0-21445 GCA_911865555.2 Thlaspi arvense
TTAGAATATGTCGACAAAAAATAAGCGATTGTCAAATGAAACATTGTTCTTTAAATCATACAGGAATATGTAACTAAGATTAATTCTTTAAGAAAATCATATACCGCAGTCAGCAGGCATTTTAATCTTTTAGTTTCCTAAGTTATCCACGGATGACTCGTAGACAATCTGAAAAGTAATTTTTACTTGATGACTCTAAAAAAAAAATAAGGGAGTGTTTGGTTACAGAAACTAATAAAAAATATTGGGAGGTTTGCTTCTTTAAGCTATTTATTAGTCGCCATAGTATTCGTTATATCGTCTAGATCAAAAACAAGAATGCTAGACATTCAAACTGAGCAAATCACTATTACCAAAATAAGTTTCATTAAGTCTATCAGATGAAGTGATCAGCCTATGCCTCCAAACTGAAAGGCAAAAACGAATTAAGAAGCACTCTATCTTTTGGATCCAGAAGACTTGACCAACAAGAATCTAACCCAAGTTGTATCCTTTAGGTGAAGATCGAGAAACATAAACCGGGTCTAACCCAGACCGGTTCATTTGTTTTTTTTTTTTGTTGTTTTTTTTTTAAAGAACAATGCTATGACCCACTTATTAATAATTGAATCCAACAAATCCTACCAATTCCTACCCCACATTGAGCCAAGATTGAAATGCCAGCCAATATCCAGATGTTGTCGCTCTTATATGCATGACCAAAACATAACTTATAGAAAAAAAAAAAAATATATATATATATATATATAAAACTTATTTGTAGAGCAACGAGACGATTGATTCTTCCACAACGGTGGACGATTGCTCGACAGTGGATGTGGTAGGTAAATTGTCGGTAGAGAGGAAGGGAAAGAGAGAGACAGACAGCAAGAGAGAGAGAGAGAGAGAGAGAGAGAGAGAGAGAGAGAGAGAGAGAGAGAGCAAGCTTGAGAGAGTGAGAGAGGAAGCCAGAGAGAGACAGATAGACAAAGAGGGCAGAGTGAGAGAGCAGAGACATATACTACATGACTGGGTCCATTTGATGCTGGGGGCTACCCCAGTGGGGTAGCGCCCCCAGCATCATGACACGTGGTCATATTAGTTTAATTTTTTTATTTTTTATTTCATATATACTTAATTAAATAAATTTTGATTATTTAGATAATTTCTACATATTTTAGTTGTGTATATCAATGTTAATAATTTTAAATTTTTGAATTTTTATGTTTTATTTTTAAATTTTAAACAAAAATTAGTTTTTTGTATTTTATTTTTAAATTTAAAAAGTAAAAAAAATATTTTGATTATTTATAAAATATTTTGATATTTAATATCATATTTAATTTTTTTATTTAATTAAATATAAAATAAAATAATAAAAAAAAAAAAATTACTGGGTGCTGCCCCACTGGGGTAGCACTCAGCATCAAACCAACCCATGACTGAGAGGAATGAGAGAGAAAAAGGTGTGAGAGAGGGGAGAGAAAGAGACTAAGCGACTGAGAAAAGCCGCTTAAAAGGGTGGCTTTCCAACGGAAAACCATCAGAAAATTCATTTAACATCCAAGGGTGGGGTGTGAAAATTGCGCCGATTTCCAACGGGGATTTTGTTGGAAACTAGCTGGATGATATCAGACGGCCGAGTCAATCCAAACTAGATTGGACCGGTGATTTAGCATCTGTTAATATATATATATATATGCACATATATATGATACCATATATGTGTATATACTATATATGTATAATAATAATATATTATTATTACTATTATTATTATTATAGAATATAATTAATTTATAAAACTATAAGTTATACGATAAGTTTAACTTATATTTCATTCATTAATTATTATACAATTATTTGTTATTAATTTGTAATTATTATATTCAATTTATAAAATTATAAGCTATATATAATAAAGTTATAACTTATAATTTATTCATTAGTTATTATTATTATAAATAAAAATTTAGACACATTACTAAAAATAGATAAAAATTTCTGATAAATGACATTTAAAAAATTAAAATACAAGTTATTATATAACAAACTTAAAAGTTGCAATTCATTCATAAGTTAATATTAAATTGCCATTTCAATTTTTGTAATTAGTATAATCAATTTTTAGAATTGTAAGTCATTATATCATAAAAACTATAAGTTATAATTTATTCATTAGTTACAATATAATAATTATTATTAATATCTAATCACTATAATTAATTTTGGATCACTATGTTAAATTGAACTGAATCACTACTCTCTCTTCCCCTATAATCTTCTTTTTTATTTAATGTAATAGCCTTAAATTTTAAATTAAATGTTGAAATATTTTTTTTAGTTGGTTAAGGGTGTTAGTGAACTAATTGAGTGTTTTGGGGGTTGAATTGAGGATTTGGGAGGACCTTTCGTAGAAATAAAAAAGGTAGGGGGTGCTTTGTGAAATTTCGAAAAGATTTGGGACCAATTTCAAAAATTGGGGGTTAAATTGAGAATAATGGAAAAGGGAGGCACTGATTTGGACGAGTATATAAGTTCAAGGGCTAATCTAGAAATTCAAATGGGCTTTTTTGGAATGAACCAAAGTTCAATGGGCTGGATTGCGACAAGGGGGAAGGGACCTTCGGCTGGAAGCTGGCTGAAGGTTTTGGAGAAAAATTGCTCTAATAGGAGCGAGGCAACTCATCCCAAACCTTGGATAAGTGCGAGAGAGAGAGAGAGAGAGAGAGAGAGAGAGACGAGTTCAATGGCAGGTTTAATTTGGGTTTTGAGGGAAAAAAGGTGAGAAAATGAAGCTGGTAGAGGTTAACGGGTGTCGACGTGTTTTTTCTTGGAAAATCTGGGTTTTTGGCTTAAATTGCTCCGATTAAAAGCCTTCGTGAGGATCGCCTGGCTTGATTTCGTGGCTTTGGGTTGCTAATCGACCGAAGTAAGCTATTTTTCTTGGATTTTTGGTCGCAGGTGAAGGATGCAGGCAACTGGGTCTGAAACCCGTGTTGCCAAGCGAGGAGGCAGGACCGAAAGGGTCCGGGTCCTGTCTCAGCTGGGCCGGGCTGGTTTCGGCCTAGCCCAGCCCGGTTGGGGTGGTGGTGTGCAGGCCAAGGCTGCGAGCTAGCCCAGGTCAGGTAGGCCCGAGACCAGACTGAGTCGACTTGGAGAGTCAACTCAGCCCGTGTTTTAAAAGGAAACAAGTCAACCCATCCGGGTTGACTCAGGGAGAGAATTAGGATTACGCTATCCCCGAGGATAGGCTCTGCCAGGATAGGGGTTGATTGGAATAGTAGGAATTAGATATTCCAGAATTTATTAATTAAATATTAGGATTAGGACTTTGGGAAGGAGAACCAGCCAGGGTTGACAGGAAGGTTTGACTAGCCATTTCAAGGCTTTTTGGACCAGCTCTTTTGGTGATTGGACTGGTTCCTGGTCCAAGGGGATGAGAGTTATCAAACCAAGTGGGTGGGAATTTTTGGGTGGCGGTTCAAGGTGAATCGACCGATTTAGTGAAGTACTTGTCGGGTGACCGATTTACTGGTTTTCAGGCCGGTTCTTGGGGAAGTTGAACTGGTTCTTGGTTCAACATGTTGTGAAACCTACCTAGCCCTGTGGTTTAGTGATTTTTGGGTGAGTGGTTCAAGGTAAATTGGGCTCAGTTCAGTACGTCAGTACTTAGGATTAAGTTTTTGGCCCGGTTCGAGGCCGATGATTTAAGGGGTTTTTGGCCAGTTCAAGATGGTTTTTAAGGTTTTTGGGCCTTCTGAATCCGATTTTGAGGGTTTTGTGATTGGTTTAGCTTGGCTTGGTGTAGTTTTAAACCAGTTTAGGTTGGTTTTGGGGTTTTGAAGGCTGGTTCTTTATTGTTGAGGACTGTTGGGCCGAAGTGTTGAATGTTAGTAAGTCGTGTGGATCCTAGAAATGGGTAGTGGTGCCTCGGGATTTGAGTCCAATTTTGGGCTATTGAGCTCGTTTCTTATGCTGGTGATGGGGTTGGTGATGGTTTTGTGTGGTTTTGGTTTCAGATTCACCTATGGAGGAGCACCTAAACTGTTGAGTTGGTTGAGGTGACCTGAGACTTCTGTTAGACTCGACCTGTACAGTGAGTGATAATACCTTCTCCATGCATATATTTTAATACCTATTTTTCTAGCATGATGATTGCATAGATTTGTGAACTGTGTTTTGTTACATGAATCTCATTATATGTGTTATGTGTTTTATTGTTGTTTAGTGAGCTATGTTGGTATGTGAGACTAGTTTTGAGATTTGTGGATTATATCTGTAGTGTATCTGTAGAATTGGATATGTGGGGAGTCGGTGATGCACTGAGACATTTTGCTCCGGTAGTGAGATGGAGAATGCCTCTCGACGAAGAGCGTGTTAGTGGTGCCCTTGGTGGGTGTGTTGCTCTGAGGAGCATGTTTGTGGTTTTGTTGCAGTCTCAGTGATTGCTGTATTCTCACATATGTATGTTTTGTGAAGTGATATGTGAAGAGTTGGGCGATGCACTGAGACCGTTTGCTTTGGTCGTGAGATGGAGGATGTCTCTCGACCAGGAGCGTGGTATGGTTGCCCTGGTGGGCGTATGGCCCTAATCGTGAGATGGAGGATGCCTCTCGATTGGGAGCGTGATGTGTGACTGTGTTGGGGCCTGATCGCGAGACAGAAAATTCATTCGATCGAGGCTGGAGTCTCAGTAATCATTATACTCCCATACTTGTATGTTTTGGATGCTGGTATTGTTCATTGTGTGCATATATGCATGTGTGATTTGGGACTTGTAGTGTGATACATATCCTAACATGCATAGCCTAAGTATCATCTGTGCTCATTGAGTTTCGCGACTCATTTTTTATAAACTTTCCAAATTTAGGTTGCTGTTCTCGAGTTGCACCAGAATCGAAGCGGTCGTCTGCAGCTCTGTTTGATGTACAGGCGAGTTGTTTGTTTATTTATTTTGTATTCTAGTGCTCCCCTTATTACTCAGACAAGATCCTAGATTTGTATTTGAATGTTTGAGATGTATATATGTTTTGGTTAGTTTGAGTATGATTTTGTTGTAGTGAGGCTGACTAGGGTCAGGGGACCCTAGTGTCAGTCACAGGCCTGGGTTTGGGCGGTGACAGAGTGGTGTCAGAGCTATAGGTTTTATGAGGATAAGGGAGCAAGGTTCTTAGATAGTGCTTCTGTTATGAGGGTGAGGGCCCCACTTTCATAACGGAAGGACTGTCGGGGGCCTCTTAGGATGTGCTTGGTGTCGGTTTCTGAATTCCTTTGTGCCCGTATTGTTTGGTGCTATTTTGATGCTGTCGTTCTGTGTAGATGGATCCTCTAGGAGATGCGCCTACTACCCCTCGAGAGATAGTAGATCCCAGGGTGTTTGAGGACCCCGTCGATGTAGCTGCCCCACCTTCGACGAGAGGAGAGGGGGTGCCAGTAGGCGTGGGAGGGCGGCGAGGTCGGCTCATGAGTCAGCGGTAGGTCCGGATTTGACTATGTTGCCTGGGTTGTTGACACGTCTTTTGGATGGCATTCAGGGACTTCAGAGGAGCATGGCAAAGTTTGTGGGGAGTGGGGCCAGAGTGAGTGGGTAGTCGATCCTAGTTAGTGGACAGACAAGTACTACCACTGCTCCTGCAGGGCAGTATCGAGGTCGTCGACTCTAGCTGGTGTGCTGATGAGCACCCTTGCTACTCCAGCTGGTTCAGCCTTAGTGCAACAGCAATCAGGCTTTGATAGATATTTTTGAGATTTTCTGAGGTTGGATCCTCCTACTTTTTTTGGATCGATCGCGACGGAGGATCTCCTTGAGTTCTTGGATGTTTTAGATGGCATATTTTGGGTTTTACAGTGCTCTGACCTTAGATGCGTAGATTTGGCTATTTTTATACTCATAAGGGTGGCCAAGGCGTGGTATGACCAGTTATTAGGTATTAAACCAGTTGGTATGGCTCTTCTGGCCTGAGAGGAGTTTTGCAGGGAGTTTTTAAGAGATTCTTACCTACCAACTGGTGAGTGAGTTGGCCATCGAGTTCGAGAGGTTAGTACAGACTCTGGGTATGACAGTTTCCGAGTATGAGGAGTGATTCACACGGTTATCCCGGTACACGGTTGGACTTGTCACCGATGATATCGCGCGAGCTATGAGGTTTATTCGAGGATTATCGCATTCTTTATTTTAGGCACTGGGGTTGTAGGTAAGGCGAATTAGTTATACTTATGCAGTAGAGAGTGCTCGATTTTTGGAGACCTCTGGAGGGCCTGGGCAGACTTTGGAGGGGTTGGGGAAGAGGGCGAAGACTAAGGGTTCTTATAGTGGCAGTTTTAGTTCTAGGAAGGGATCCTCTTCTCATAGTCATCAGCATCCACTACATAGTGGATCCACTAGCAGACAGCCATCAGGCAATGTAGCCTCGTCTGATAGTCGTACATCTTCCACTCTTAGCTGTGTCAAATGCGGTCGCGTCCATTCAGGCCAGTGCCCTAGAGTGATAGGAGTATGCTTCAGATGTGGCCAATAGGGCACGTGGCTAGGGATTGCACGTCCTTTCAAGAGACCACCCGAGCTTTAGGGATTTATTATCGATGTAGCCAACAGGGGCACTTGGCTAAAGACTGCTTGCAGGAGGTTGGCCGAGCGATGGGAGTTTGTTATAGTTGTGGACAGCTAGGACATATAGCGAG
Organism: Thlaspi arvense; assembly: GCA_911865555.2. Taxonomy (NCBI): domain Eukaryota; kingdom Viridiplantae; phylum Streptophyta; class Magnoliopsida; order Brassicales; family Brassicaceae; genus Thlaspi; species Thlaspi arvense. The sequence continues at coordinate 6,664 of CAJVSB020000758.1, forward strand.
GTATTGCCCACAATTACCAAGGGCTATGTTGCCAGCAAGCACCCCATCACAGGCTGAGGGACAGACGGGTGTGGAGTCGTCGGGCTCACGTGGTCAAGGGACAGGTGGCAGAGGCCAGGGTCGAGGGTGTAATGTCCCTAAATTTTTTTTATTTAGGAGATTTGTAAATTAAAGGACCAAGGGTGTTAGTGAATAAATTAAATGTTTAGAGACCAAATTAAGAATTAGGAAGGGGTTGCCTGTAGAAATTAAATGACTTGGGGCATTTTTCTGCTAAATCTGGAAGAGTTTGGGTCTAAATCAGAATTTATTTGGGGTTGAAATCGAAGAAAGAAATGCGGAAGGACTGAAAGGGGAAGGCGCATGAATCTGGGGGTTGAATTGCAATTTCAGAGGGGCTTAATTGCAGGAAACATAATTTTGGGAGATTGGATCATGACAGGTTGAGAAGTTTCGCCAGTCCCGGACCCATGGGTAACCGGCTAAAATTTGGTCCAATCCAGAGAAACCAAATTGGTTTGGATGACGTAAACGTGGGATTCAGTGCTAGGAGGATGAAATATCTTGATCAATTAGAGGTTAGGAGGGAAGAAGGGGGAGAAAAAAGGTTGGGAAGGTGTTTGGGGAGCCGACAGGGTCCGAGAGTTTTTGGGAAGAAATTGATCAATTTTAAGCATTCAAGCTGTGATTTAAGCTTGGAATCCACTCTAGGGCTGTTGATTCTTCATCCCCCTGCAGCTAATCAGTCCAGGTAAGCTCAATTCTGCTCAAATTTTTGAGATGGAAGTCGGGTTCTGTGTGCAAGAAATTGGGTCTGAAACCCGGGTTCACGGGTAGAGAAGACAGACCCGGCTACTGCTCGGGTTAGTCCTGGGCCGACCAGGCCAGTTCAGCCCAACTGGGCTAGAACCACTGGTTGGGGTTGAAGGGGTCTGGTGGGGAGGAGTGGACCGGTCCTGGTCCTGTACGTAGTGTACTACTGGGTTAAACTGGGACTGGGGTTCAGAGGGTCCTGATTTAGTGTTATTTTGGGGAAAGGGTGAGCGAATCGGCCGGTTTTAGGGTTGGAAGGTTGGTTCAAGGCTTATGGTGCCCAGTTCAGGCAAGAATGGTGGTTTTTTGAAGCAGAATCATTCCAGTTTCGTGCCACACAAGCCCGGTCTTAGGTGATTTAAAGCTGGTTCATCCCGGTTCATAAGGAAATGCGGCCGGTTCAGCTGATTTATCAGGGTTTGGGCTTATTTCAGCCCGGTTCAGGGACAAGTGGGCTCGGTTAAATGTGTTTCTATGGGAATTTGGGCTGGTTCAGTCCGGTTCTGCCTAGTTTGAAACTGGTTCATGTGGACTGAAGTTCGATTCAGCTCAATTCATCTTGGTTTATGGGGATTTGAGCTTGATTTGGCTTAGTTCATGGGAAATGGGGCCCGGTTCTACCCGATTTAGTGGGGTGTCGGTCCGGTTCATGTTGGTTTTGAGGGATTCATGGCTAGATTGATTCGGTTATGGAGTATTTGGGCTGGTTTGAGCTGATTTGATAGTTTTGAAAACCAGTTCATCCTGGTTTATGAATTTTTGTTAATAATGAGATTATGTTTTGGCTTTAAGCATGAATTAGAGTTGGATAAGGTTATATCAGGGGGTCTCGAGATGCGTGTTAAGGCCTGGATAAAGGGAGGGTTCCGGGCCACTTTCGGAAGTCGAGTCTTTTAAAGAGAATTTCGATTTTGATTCTGACTTGTGACTCGGTGCTTTGTAGATACGCCTGAGGATTTGTAAGCCGTTCGTTAGAGTCTCGGTTTTCGATTTTGACGTGTCTGGTGAGTGACAGTACTCTCTGTACATGTGTTTGCATTCTGGTTTTCTGTTCATTTCTGTGTTTTGATTTCTGAACTTTGGTATTACTTCCGGGACATGTATCTATTTGTTTTAAAGTACGATAAGCTTGAAATTATTTCTGTAATTAATTACATATCTACCTCAGTGATACATGCATTTTGAAAGTTAATCTGACGGGAGTTATATGATATTTTGGTTCCGATACGGGGTGCCAGGGACTTAGCCGACGGACGGTGGGTCACTGTAGCGTGTGGAGAGTGTCCTGGGCCCAATGATGTGATATATGTGATTCTGATTTTGATTTTGGCACGGGATCCTAGTGCAACAGATATGAAATATGAGACTCTGATTCTAATATGGGATGCTAGGGGCTCAGCCGACGGACAGTGAGTCACCGTAGCGTTCGCGGAGCACCCTAGGTCCATCTGTGACTCTGATATGGGATGCCAACGGTTCAGCCGGCAAACTGTGAGTCACCGTATCATGCGGGGAGTGCCCTGGGTCCATATGTGACTCTGACTCTGATGCAGATGCCAGGGGCTCAGCCGACGGACAGTAGGTCACCGTAACGTGCGATGAGTGCCTTGGGTCCATATGTGACTTTGGTTCTGATATGTGATATGTGATACGTTCTGATCTCTGACAAATTTCTGATTTTCTAATTCTGAGTGACTATATATGAAATACATGTGTTATCTGAGGCAAATGTGACTTTTCGTAAATTGTGTTATAAATACGGAAATGATACTTGTGTTTTGGATGGTTACGATTCCTATCCCGACATGTGTAGAGTAGTACTGTTATTCACTGAGTTCTGTACTCACCATTTTTCTCCCACTTTCTAGATTTCAGTTCGACCGACAGCGGTAGCTCCAGCAACAGTTTCATCATCGTTGCACTGACTTAATTGTACGGGCACTTTTTGTATATTTACTTTGTACTCTAGACGCTCCATGTATCGTTCAGACATGTTTTGATTTACCTATATATAGTGATGGTTATCTTGAGACTATGTCTTTCTATTGTTGGAGTTTAAGGCTTACTAAGGTTGGTATGCCAATCCTGGTGCAGGTCGCGCTCCCGGGTTGGGGCGTGACAGAGGGCGGGCCCAAGTATATGCTTTGACTTGACAAGATGCTCATGCATCTAATGCAGTGATCACAGGTACAATTATAATATGTTACTTGGAAGTTTATGCATTGCTGATTTCTGTTCTACCTACTCCCATGTTTCAAAATTCGAGAACGAATTTCTTTTTAGGGGGGAGAATGTAATAGCCTTAAATTTTAAATTAACTGTTGGAATTTTTTTTTTTTAGTCGGTTAAGGGTGGTAGTGAACTAATTGAGTGTTTTAGGGGTTGAATTGAGGATTTGGGAAGACTTGTCCGTAGAAATAAAAAAGTTAGGGGTGCTTTGTAAAATTTCAGAAAGATTTGGGACCAATTTCAGAAATTGGGGGTTAAATTGAGAGGAATGGAAAAGGGAGGCACTGATTTGGACTAGTGTATAAGTTCAAGGGCTAATCTAGAAATTCAAAGGGGCTTATTTGGAATGAACCAAAGTTCAATGGGCCAAATTGTGACAGAGGGGAAGGGACCTTCGGTTAGAAGCTGACTGAAGGTTTTGGAAGAAAAATTGCTCCAATAGGAGCGAGGCAACTCATCCCAAACCTTGGATAAGTGTGCAAGAGAAAGAGAGACGAGTTCAATGGCAGGTTTAATTTGGGTTTTGAGGGAAAAAAGGCAAGAAATGGAGCTGGTGGAGGTTAACGGTGCCGATGGATTTTTTCTTGAGAAATCTAGGTTTTAAGCTTAAATTGCTCCAATTAAAAGCCTTCGTGAGGATCGCCTAGCTTGATTTCTTGGCTTTGGCTTGCTAATCGACTGAGGTAAGCTGTTTTTCTTGGATTTTTCTTAGATTTTTGGCCGCAAGTGAAGGTTGTAGGCAACCAGGTCTGAAACCCGGGTTGCGGGTGTGAGGAAGACAGGATCTAGAAGTGTCCGAGTCTTGTCTCGGCTAGGATGGGCCAGTTTGGGCCCGGCCCAACCCAGTTGAAGGGGTGGTGTGCGGGTCAGGGCTGCGGGCTAGCCCAGGCTGGAAACTGGGCTGAGTCGACTCGGAGAGTCAACTCAGCTCGTTTTTTAAAAGGGAAACGAGTCAACCCATCCAAGTTGACTCAGGGAGAATTAGGATTATGCTATCCCCAATGATAAGCCCTGCCAGGATAGGGGTTGATTGGAATAGCAAGATTTAGATGTTCTAGAATTTATTAATTAAATATTGGGATTAGGGTTTTGGGAAGGTGAACTGGCTAGGGTTGACCGAAGGTTTGACCAGCCAGTTCAAGGCGTTTTAGACCCGTTCTCTTGGTGATTGGACCGGTTCCTAGTCCAGGGGGATGAGGGCTATCAAACCAAGTGGGTTGGGAATTTTTGGGTGCCGGTTCAAGGTGAACCGGCCGATTTAGTGAAGTACTTGTCGGGTGACCGGTTCACTGGTTTTCAGGCCAGTTCTTGGTGAAGTTGAACCGATTCCTAGTTCAACATGATGAAACCTAGCTAGCCCTGTGGTTTGGTGATTTTTAGGTGAGTGGTTCACGGTAAACCGGGCTCAGTTCAGTGTGCCAGTACTTAGGATTAAGTATTTAGCCAGGTTCGAGGCCAGTTTAAGGTAATTCCTAGGATTTTTGGGCCTTTTGAATCCGATTTTGAGAGTTTTGTGACTGATTTAGTTCAGCTTGGTGTAGTTTTAGATTGATTTAGGTTGGTTTGGGGGTTTTAGAGGCCGGTCCGCTATGGTTTGAGGATTGTGAGGGCTGGTTCTTTATTGTTGAGGATTGTTGGGCCGAAGTGTTGAGTATTAGTGAGTCATGTGGATCCCAGAGATGGGTAGTGGTGCCTCGGGATGCATGCCAGGGTGCGGGGATGGGATTAGAGTCCAGTTTTGAGCTGTCAAGCTTGTTTCTTATACTGGTGATGGGGTTGGTAATGGTTTTGCTTTCAGATTCACCTGTGGAGGAGCACCCGGACCGTTGAGTTGGTTGAGGTTTCAGATTCACATGCAGTCATCAGCTTATACAGTGAGTGATGATACCCTTTTTATGCATGTATTTTAATACCTATTTTCTTAGCATAATGATTGCATGGATTTGCGAACTGTGTTTTGTTACATGAAGCTCGGATATGTGTTATGTGTTTTATTGCTATTTATTGAGCTATGTTGGTATGTGAGACTGTTTGTGGTTTTGTTGCAGTCTCAATGATTGCTATACTTTTGCATATGTATGTTTTGTGAAGTGATATGTGGAGAGTCGGGCGCTGCACTAAGGCCGTTTGCTCTGGTCTTGAGATGGAGGATGCCTCTCGACTAGGAGCGTGGTATGGTTGCCTTGGTAGGCATGTGGCCCCGGTTGTGAGATGGATGGTGTCTCTCGACTTGGAGTGTGATGTGTGACTATGTTAGGGCCTAATGTGAGACAGAGAATTTCTCCGATCGAGGCTGGAGTCTCAGTGATCATTATACTCCCATACTTGTATGTTTTGGATACTGGTATTGTTCATTGTATGCATGTATGTATATGTGTGGTATTGGAACTTGTAATATGGTACATATCTCAACATGTATAGCCTAGGTATTATATGTACTCATTGAGTTTCGCGACTCACTTTTTATAAACTTTCAAGATTTAGGTTGCTGTTCTCGAGTTGTGCCAAAGTCGAGGCGATCGTCTACAGCTCTGTTGATGTACAAGCGAGTTCTTTGTTTATCTATGTTGTACTTTAATGCTCCTCTTATTACTCAGACATGATCTTAGATTTGTATTTGAATATTTGAGATGTATATATGTTTTGGTTAGTTTGAACATGATTTTGTTGTAGTGAGGCTGAGTAGGGTCAGGGATCCTAATGCCAGTCATGGGCCTGGGTTTAGGTCGTGACATTTAATGATATTATGTTATTTTGTGATATACGTAATTTTCCTAATTTTTCATTAATATATTTTAATATGTCTTTTTCTTCATATTCTGGAAATTTTAAATCATCTTTGTCTAAATTAAAAGGCTTAATTATAGGGTTATATTCTATTTCTTTATTTTTATTTTTCTCCTTCTAAGAGAATATTCTTTTGTACTAAACTTTTTACCTGTTCTGCTAAAGTATTCAACATTATATTCGAATAATTATTCTATTCTTGAATTTTTCTTGTATCTCCTAAGCTAGCACTTAATCCATCTGCTCCTTCTTTTGTTACCTTAAAAGGTGCTGATATAAATTTTTCATTTTCTACATTTGCTTCTATTCCTTGTAGAGGTGGAAAATCCGAATTTCTTTGTTCAGACCATTCTTTTATCATATATATTTTTTCTTCTTCAGTTTTCGAATAAAACTATTCAAACAAATAAAAAGAAAGAGAATTAATTAAGTAAAGGTATTATTATGGATTACAAAATATTTTTCAATGGTATTATTATGAATTAGAAAATATTTTTTAATGGAATATTTACTTTTTTGAATGGTTTTATTCGAAAACTAAAGAAGAAAAGATATATATGATAAAAGAATGACTTAAAAAGAGAAATTCAGATTATTCATCACTAAAAATAATGGAAGCAAAAGTGAACAGTGAAAGTTTTATGGCAGCACCTTTTAAGATAGGTAGAGAAAGACCAGATTCGCAAATTGTTAGTTTAGGACATATAAGAAAAATTCAGGAAAAGAATAATTATTTGAATATTTAATTAAGCAAATGTATTATTATGAATTAAAAAATATTTTTTAATGGAATATTTACTTTTTTGAATGGTTTTATTCGAAAACTAAAGAAGAAAAGACATATATGATAAAAGAATGACTTAAAAAGAGAAATTCAAATTATTCACCACTAAAAAGAATGGAAGCAAAAGTGAATAGTGAAAGTTTTATGGCAGCACCTTTTAAGATAGGTAGAGAATGACCAGATTCGCAAATTGTTAGTTTAGTACATATAAGAAAAATCCAGGAAAAGAATAATTATTTGAATATTTAATTAAGCAAATGTATTATTATGAATTGGAAAATATTTTTCAAAGGAATATCTACTCTTTTGAATGGTTTTATTCGAAAATTGAAGAAGAAAAGATATATATGATAAAAGAATGGCTTAAAAAGAGAAATTTAGATTATCCACCACTAAAAAGAATGGAAGCAAAAGTGAATAGTGAAAGTTTTATAACAACACCTTTTAAGATAGGTAGAGAAAGACCAGATTCGTAAATTGTTAGTTTAGGAGATATAAGAAAAATTCAAGAACAGAATAATTATTCGAATATCTAATTAAGCAAAGGTATTATTATGAATTAGAAAATATTTTCCAAAGGAATATTTAGTTTTTTGAATGGTTTTATTCAAAAACTGAAGAAGAAAAGATATATATGATAAAATAATAGCTTAAAAAGATAAATTCAGATTATCCATTACCAAAAAGAATGGAAGCAAAAGTGAATAGTGAAAGTTTTAGAGCAGCACCTTTTAAGATAGGTAGAGAATGACTAGATTCACAATTTGTTCATTTAGGAGATATAAGAAAAATTCATGAACAAAATAATTATTCGAATATTTAATTAAGCAAAGGTATTATTATGAATTAAAAAATATTTTTAAAGGAATATTTACTTTTTTGAATGATTTTATTCGAAAACTAAAGAAGAAAAGATATATATGATAAAAGAATGACCTAAAAAGAGATTCAGATTATCCACTACTAAAAAGAATAGAAGCAAAAGTGAATAGTGAAAGTTTTATAGGACCACCTTTTAAGATAGGTAGAGAAGGACTAGATTCGCAACTTGTTAGTTTAGAAGATATTAGAAAAATTTAAGAACTAAATAATTGTTCAAATATAATGTTGAATACTTTAGTAGAACATGTAGAAAGTTTAGTACAAAAAAATACTCTCCCTTAGAAAGAGAAAAATAAAAATAAAGAAATAGAATATAATCGTATAATTAAACCTTGTAATTTAGACAAAGATGATATAAAAATTTCAGAAGATGAAGAAAAAGACATAATAAAATAGATTAATAAAAAATTAGGAAATTAAGTATATCACAAAATAAAATAATAATATTAAATAAAAAAGAAAATTATAGTGAAAGAGAGAGTAGTGATTCAAAACAATTTAACGTGGTGATTTAGAAACATAAGAATAATCAACAATTTTTACAAAAAAAAAGAGAGGGGAAAAGGAATAGGTGTAATAAATATAAAAATCAAAAAATATTTCAGAAAACTCAAGACAAAAGAAAAAGAAAATACTTTAGTGTAATAGATATGGACATGTTTCGACTAATTGTAAATTGAAAGATAAAATAAAAGCATCATCTCTAGATAAAGATCTTAAAGAAGGATTAATGAAAGTATTAATTAATAGTGAATCAAAAATAGGATCAGAATACTCAGATCAGGAAAAAGGAATATATGAAAATATTATTAGTACTTCAGAAAATAGTAAGTCTAGTAAATTAGAAGAAAATTGTGGATTTGGACCATGTTCTTGTAGTAAAATAAATGTAATATCAAAATATAAGAATATTTTTAATAGAATTAGCAGGTAAAATAGAAGATCTAGAATTACAAAGAAAATATTTAAAAAAGATAAGAGACTTGTTAGCAAAAGAAGAATCGACTATATTGAAAAATGAAAAATAATATGGGATAAAAAAAGTTCTAGAAAAATTTAAAGAAGAAAAGAAAAAAGATAATGTAACTACAAAAAACTTACAAGAAAAGATGATAAAAATAAAAAAGGATATAAAGAAATTGAAAAATGAAAATGAAATAATAAAAAATATAGTATTTTATGAATAAGGAGAATCTAGCAAAGGAAAAGAAAATCAGACAGAAAAGTAATATGCTCATGAACGACAATTCTTTTTCTTTTATTTCTTTTTCTAACTGTTCTTCTATGTTCATTAGTCTTATTTCTTTACTCAAATAATTTATATGCTTTTCTTTATTTTTTATTTTCATATCAAAGATTTTTCTTTTAAAATTTTTACTTCATTTTCTTTAGGTGGGAAAATAAACTTATAAAATATAGGATTTCCAAATGCTTCTATAGTTATTCCATAAGTATCTACTTTAAAAGGAATAATAGGCATCAAAAATTGTATTCCTAATATTATGCTTTCTGATAAATTTTCTATTAATACAAAAGTTGATCTTAAGCAAATATTTTTGTTACAAATATGCACATTAGACAGTTTATAATTTAGTTTTAAAGGTTCTCTTGAAACAGTATGCAAATTCTCTTTAATTTTTTCAAAATACTGAGTAGGTATTTATCATTCTTGTATGCAATTAATATCTGCTCCTGAATCACTAATGCGAATTGATCTAAAGTGTATAAATCATTTATTTTTAATTTTATTCTAATAATCCATTTCTGAGTTTTTATTTTTTCTATTACATTCAAATATTCACTAAACTGTTTTGACTCATTATCACTATTCTCATTTTTTAAATTTATTTCTAATTTTTCTTTTCCTTTGCTAGATTCTCCTTGTTCATAAAATACTATATTTTTTATTATCTCATTTTCATTTTTTAATTTCTTTATATCCTTTTTTATTTTTATTATTTCTTCTTGTAAGTCTTTTGTAGTTATATTATCATTTTTCTTTTCTTTTTTAAATTTTTCTAATACTTCTTTCATCCCATATTTCTTTTCATTTTTATTTATAGTTGATTCTTCTTTTGCTAGTAAGTCTGTAATCTTTATTAGATGTTTTCTTTGTAATTTTGGACATTCCATTTTATCTGCTAACTCGATTAAAATATTCTTATCTTTTAATATTACATTTATTTTGCTACACGAAGACGGTGCAAATTCACAATTTTCTTCTAATTCACTAGACTCACTATATTCTAAACTATTAATAATATTCTTATATATTCCTTCTTTTTGGTCAGAGTATTCTAATCCTATTTCTAACTCATTATTTATTAATACTTTCATTAATCTTTATTTAATTTCTTTATCCAGAGATAATGCCTTTATTTTATCTTTATTTACAATTAGTTGAAATATGTTCATATTTATTACACTTAAAACATTTTATTTTTCTTTTATCTTGAGTTTTCGGAAATGTTTTTTGATTTTTATACTTATTATTCCCCTATCTTTTTTTGGAAAAATTGTTGATTATTCTTATTTTTCTTTCTTTTCCTAAAAGGTGCTAAAATTTTCTCATAACCATACTGTCAACAAAATTCTCCTAATTCCTTTCTGCTAGTAATCAAATCTTTCTTAAGTTTTGTATTTAATTTTAAGTCTGTACATAAATTTAATCCTTTTGAATCTATTATAGAAGTTAGTTGCCCATATGTTAATTCATCGTAAAGGATTATTCCATTATATTTTCCTCTTAATTTATTTCTTACTCTTTTTGCAAATAATTTTGGTAATCCAACTATAAATCTTTCTTTTCGAAATGATGATGCATTATCTGCTCTTAATAATACCTTAGTTATAAATAAGTCTTTATACCATCTAAAGTCTTGAAGAGTAGGGCAAGTAAGATTCGACAATTGTTCTAAAATTCTTTCTATATATACATTTGGATCTCCTATAAAATATTTTACTATGGTATATATTAAAGTATTCACTGCATTTGGTTCTATAATAGGTACACTAGTTCCTCCAAATTCCTATTTTATTTTCATATAGTTAATTATTCTATGTCTTTCTGACTCTTTTAAATTATGCCACCAAGAATATAAACATTTTGAAAATCTATAAGTAATAATCTTAGCAATTAAAGCTTCATTATTAGTAGTCTTAAGCCTAAAAGCTATTGCAAAAGTCATCATATTAGAACAAACATGAATATTTGACCTTTCGTTAATCCATCAATGTTTCATTCTACTATTTCTTTTCCTGAATAAGTCTAACTAACAATTATATAATTTTCTTCAAATTGTAAATCTGATCCTTATTGTCTTGGATAATAATTCTTTTTATGTGAATATTTATTTTAAGTATTCGTAGTCTTTAATTTATTTATAAATTGTTCTCACTTTCACTAGAATCTTCTTTTTTATTTAATGTTATTATTTTATTTTGTGATATACTTAATTTTCTTAATTTTTCATTAATCTGTTTTAATATGCCCTTTTCTTTATCTTTTGGAAATTTTATATTATCTTTGTTTAAATCAAAAGGTTTAATTATAGTATTATATTCTATTTCCTTACCTTTAGTCTTTTCTTTCTAAATATGAGTATTCTTTTTAATTAAACTTTCCATTGGTTCTGCTAAAGTATTTAATATTATATTCAAATATTTATTTTGTTCCTAAATTTTCCTTATATCTCCTAAGTTAATAATTTGCAAATTTGGTCATTCTCTACCTATCTTAAAAGGTGCTGCTATAAAACTTTCACTATTCACTTTTGCTTTTAGTCTTTTTAGTGGTTGATAATCTGAATTTCTCTTTTTAGGTTATTCTTTTATTATATATATATTTTCTTCTTCAATTTTTGAATAAAACCATTCAAAAAAGTAAATATTCATTTGAAAAATATTTTCTAATTCATAATAATACCTTTACTTAATTAATTCTCTTTCTTCTTCATTATTATTCTTTACATACTCTTTTCTATTTGTTTTATTATGCTTATCTAAACATTCTTTTCTAATATATTATTTATCTATTTTAAATTCTTTTTTAATCATATTTATTCCAAAGTGAGAATTAGACACTTCCATATTAGATCTAGTCGATGATATTGAATCATTATCTTTTTCTTCATAAACAGTCTATGGTATAATAGACTGAAAATCTACTCCTTTTATCACATCCTATCCTCTCTAACCTTAAGAGGTGTGACAGCGAGGCAATAACCAACACATCACTGGGTAAAATCCGACAGTATGCCAACTACTGTAACCCCTCTGATCTGGCTTTAAAAGCCCTGTGTCTGAGTACCTACTTATAAAAACAATCTCACCATATACATATACAACTTACATTATCTCATCCAATACATGACTTGTACATAATCCATCCTATCAACATTTTCTGGCAAACACCTAATAATTCTCTATCAAACATGCTATACTCAAAAATCATCACCTAACACTTAGCAAACTGTAAATCATCCATAAGATCTCAAAACATCATATATTTGTTTACAATTAACCAAAATATAAAATAATCTCTCAACATATACAACCCGTGTCTATAAGATACAATCAAAATAACTTTTAAAGCCTGGCCCAACCTGGTGCCAAATAGTGAAGAAAAATACATGCAATCCAGACACTAAGGTCCTAATTAACTGTCTCAGCATCTGCTGGGGGGGGGGGGAAATTAGTGGGGTGAGAAGAACGTCCCAGTGAATGGCATAAAATTAATCCTAGTGGAAACAGTCAGGTTTTTGTTGGTATTACTATCATAGATTCAATTTAATGAGTTTCATAACAAGAGATATAACAATAACCAAACATGTAAAAACCAAGTTTTGTCATGATGCCAAGTCATAGTATAGAGAGAGCATAAACATAGATTCATAAAGGCAACATAGAGAATCATTTAAAAGTCATAAGGAACATAGAACATCATCATAGTGCATAATCATATGCGTGGTCTGGTCGAATGTACACAACCGAAGATGGTGTGTCTGATGGCAGTGAAAGCATAATATAAAATCTAGGCCCTCACTGGGGCAAAACATAAATATGTCAGGCGCTACTACACTGTGTAGCCTGCACTGGGGGTCGCCACTCCCCAGCCAAATTAACACAGTATTTAGCGCATGATCCCTTTCACTAGGAAAATAAACATACATTTATCATGTAATACAAGTAGAACTGTCACCTGCCCCATGTGGCTGCCCAACATCAGAGTCTAGGTGCCGAAGTACCAAAATATAGTAAACTCATAAAAGATCATGAAATTCATGTGTATACATTGGAACTCAGAATATAACTAGACTGTTTTTTATTTTGAGTATCAACATATATGTTGTTTTGAACATAAGCAACAATTGTTTATAAAACATATTTGAGAAAATAATTAGGATTAGAGAGATGCCACTCACTTGGTGTAAGAAGCCTAAGGACATAGTCTTAAAACTATGGGTTCATGGTCTGGCTTAGCTCAGTTTTCTTCCCTTATAGATAAGATACATATTTGTGTAATAATAACACCCTAAATACAAAGTGTAAATGCATGCCTATGCCTTAGATTACATGAATACAAACCCTTATTCTTTCTCTCAACTTTTGGGTCCAAGCCAAACATGCCCTTAATATTTCTAAACCTTTGAGTTCAAGCCAAACATACCCTTAATATCTCTCAACCTTTGGGTTCAAACCAAACATGCCCTTAATCTCTCTCAACCTTTGGGTTAAACCAAACATGCCCTATCCCATTTCAACATCATTTCACCCATTTCTCTCACATTTCAACCATAAATACTTCATTTAAGGTTTAATCCAACCATGAAAACAAAAATATCTTCAAATAAAATAATATCTAGGGGTACTTTAGCTAGAAATATCAAGATTCATGCAACATATCCCATGGGTGAGCTTAAACCCATTTTTCTATCTCTACAACACACAATAACATCAATATACAAAATCTACACCGATTAAAAGCTATAAAACGAAGAGAAGAAGCTAAACATGTAAAAATATTGAAAAAAAACCAAATGGGGTTTGAGGTTGGGCTAAAATACATACCTTTTTGCCCTTATTTCTTGTTTCCCTCTTCTCCACTCACTCTCTCTCTAAAAGTTGCAAGAATGAGGCTTTAGAAAGCCCTAAAAGGCAGTCCACTTTTTTAAAACAATAGCTTATAAGTCAAAAAGACCATATTGCCATTCCTTAAAATTATCCTCATATTTAATCCTAATGAATTTTTGGATGAATTTTGGGTACCCTACGATATCTCTCAAATCTTTGTTTTATAATTTTTAGGAGTTCAAGAGGGTTTAGGGGTTTTTGGAGGGGTTAAAAATTCTAAATTTTCAAGAAAAATGCCAAAAAACGCAACTCAGCACTACAGCGCGGTTTAGCGCGCTGCCCAAATTCCAGTGTGCAGCGCTACAGCGCACTACTACAGTAACTGTGAGTAATTTTTTTTTTTTTTTTTTTTACAAAAACTTACTTTCTCATAAAATTTCCAATACACTCCCTTCCTTCCCAAACTCCTTAAAATTCCCTCTAAATAAATTTAAAACCCAAGCAAAAGTGGTTGTGAAAATTTTAAAGAAATGGGTTTTGGGATGTTACACCTTTAAATTTATAACTAGACTACACTGATGATACCGAAGAAGGTGTACTCCTTTAATCAATGTTTCCTTCTCTGCGGTGATTGTAAGTCAGCTAAAGAAATTTTATTAAAGGACGTTCAGAATATTGTCTCAAAGCAAATCTTTGCCAGATGGAAAGCCATCCTTTATGTATTTGACTTTGATATTGAATTCATAAGAGGAAAGCCTACCATTTTGCTTAATTTATTAACTAGTGAATTCTTGCGAGAAAAAGCTAGCATAATAAAGCCGACTGTGACTCTCTCATCAGTCAAAAAGATAAAAGTAAGGCTATTTCATCATCTCAGAATAGATTTAGAATGTTGGATTCTCCATCACTGCCTATTTCTCTAAGTAATTTCCCTCCATTGCCAAATGCCTCTTTCAAGCCTACTTTAATTTTTTCACCCTCTTGGAAAAAATAACTAAGATTAGAGAAAAGCCACTCACCTTGTGCATGAAGTCTAGGGATGTAGTATTGAAGTTATTGGTTCATGGTCTGGCTTAGCTCAATTTTCTTCCCCTATAGATGGGATACGTACATGTATAAGAATAACATCTTATATGTAGAATGAAAAAGTATGCCTAGCCCTGAATTACATGAATATGAGTCCTTATTCTCTTTCTTAACTTTTGGATTCAAACC
>CAJVSB020000759.1:0-154072 GCA_911865555.2 Thlaspi arvense
AAAAATTTATTAATTTATAGGGTACTACACGGAGTGTCATAGTGGACTTGCAGCGCTTATAGCACGCTAATTCCAGTGTGCAATGCGCTATGGCAAGCTCAAGCACATTATGGCACGCTGCTAAAGTAACTGCTACAATAGCTTCTTTTTTTTCTTTAACAAAACCCATTCATTTTTAAACTTTTAAATAGGCACTCACCAACCTCAAACTTCTCAAATATCCTCTCAAATTACTAATATGTCAAAATTGGAAGCCAGCCTTGTCTCAATCCTCAAATTGGAGTTTCATGCTCAAGTGAATTCCCAAAGGGAGAGAATGAATGCAAGAGATGTTCTATTGCAATTGCACCGGATTAGAAATGCATTTCTTATGGGTGCGCAACCCAGGCATCAAATGGTCATTTCTATGGCTTGTCTATATATTCCTTTTTCCATAATTGGTATGCTAGAAAAGTTGTAAAAGTTGTTGTACTTTGCTAAAGCTTGCTAGCTTTTAAGACAATTGATCGTGGTTGTATACATTTTCATGTCATTTCTTTGGCGACATGATTTCCATCCTATGAAGAATTAATGGTCAAATCGTTTTTTGCAAATCCATTTAACTTCCATGAAGATCAGAATATAAGGATGTCTTAGATACGCACGAGTTGTAAATCAATTTGTTAGTTCCGACTTGAATCTAAATCAACTAAACTCAAACATCGTGCTCTTGCGCGAGCTCAGCCTTCCAAATCTATCAAATTAGCTAAACAAAGATTCTCATTCTAAAATATTTGCCATACATATTTTTAAAAAGAATTTTTATTTTTATTTTTATTGCATTAATAAAAATTTATTTTATCATACACCTTTTTTATTTAATCATAATCAATGGGCTGGACGTAATATTGGAAGTCGGGACCTCAACCCATTTGATTAGTAAACCTTGACGATAATGCCGTAGGAAAAAAAAAAAAAATTGTTCAAGCTGCATCCAAGACTTTTGTGAATTCATCTGTCGGTTTATCTTCATGTCAAAATTTTTAGTTTAAATGATGAAATACTTATAATTTTTTTTTAATTAAAAACTTTTTTTAAAATATTTTTTTGGGTTTGGAAGTAGATTTGGGGCCTTCCTAAATTTGCTATTTAGGGCCACAGCTAAATTGAAATTATTATATCTAATTCAAGTTTTTAATATTTGTAATGATCCCAATTGTATTTCTTTCTACTTTCTAATCGATTTGAGGTTGGAATTGAGAAGCCCATAGAGGATTTATTGCTATACTTTGAACTCTTCTTAAAATAGAAATTTTAAAATTATCAAAAAGAAGTTACAAAAAATATGGATTTCTTCGTACATATATTCCCGTTCTAAAAGAAGTTTCATAGTAATAAGAAAACCTTACAGCAAGCTACACTTACCCTTTGCTAGTTCAAGAACTAAATACCAGATTTAGCTTGGACAGAGTTAGGAATTTTTTTTTTTTTAGTTTGTTTATAGATTCAAATAGACCTAAAAAACCAAACTGATTTATTGCCTTCTTTGGGACGTCATAGGTCATCCCGTGGGTTGTGGAAGATAGATTGAAGCCAACGCATCACTTTTCCACTCTCATTTAGGACCACACATTAATGCCACTATGCAAGTGAGAATCTAACAGCTGTCCAATAAACTCCAAACTTATAAGCCAACCAAGTCTTGAGTGGGCATTTGGAGTCTAAAAAGGAAAGGAAAAATGGTTTAGTAGTCTTTTCTTCCCGCCTTTCACGCGTTTGAATTTTAATATTGATTTCCAAAAGCTGCAATGAATGGAAAATGATAATATGAGCACCTTACTTCTTAGAAAGTCTTCTATTTTAATTGGCTTTCCTTCCGTGTAGATTAGAAATGATTTAAACTTGTTCTTTGGCTCTAGTCTATTGCTACGAAGACTTGACGTCATAGACATACCATGTACCAAACTGTAATTAGCTCCATTTTTAACTTAAATGATACTCAACTATTCTTATTTTAACATTTAAATAAAACTAAAAAATAAAGTAAAAAATATTAAAAATTAAAAATAATAAATTAAATTATCAAAAGTTAGATTTTTATTATTTTTTAAAAATTAAAAATAATAAAATTTTAAAGAATTTTTAAGTGAATCAAATAATATTTTAATTTTTAATCAAATGAGTGACTAAAGTATGTGAAATTAGGTTACTTTTATCTCTTTCTTAATAAAACTATTAGGCAACTATTAGTCAATAATTAGTCAAATAGGAAAAGTATTTTTTTCTATTATAAAATTGAAATTAAGTGTTATTTAAATAAATTCTAGAGAAGAAAATGTCTTTTACTCTAAAATTTAATATTGATTTCCAAAAAGTACAATACATTGAAAATGATATTATGAGGACCTTGTTTCCCATAAAGTCTTCTCTTATAATTATCTCTCCTTTTC
This sequence comes from Thlaspi arvense, assembly GCA_911865555.2. Classification (NCBI taxonomy): domain Eukaryota; kingdom Viridiplantae; phylum Streptophyta; class Magnoliopsida; order Brassicales; family Brassicaceae; genus Thlaspi; species Thlaspi arvense. The sequence continues at coordinate 2,430 of CAJVSB020000759.1, forward strand.
TATGGACTTGAAAAATAGACTTAGACTTGTTCTCTGGCTCCAGCTTGTTACTAAGAAAACTTGAATTGATAGACAGACCGTTATACCAAATGTTAATCAATCAATTTATAATTTACTTGTATTACGTTTAAATAAGCAAAAATTAAGAAAGAAATAGAGTATCCTCTACATGAGAAAGTAGAAAAATATGTTATGTTTTCTTATTTATTTGGGCAAATAAATAGCTGAGAAATATAAGATACACAAAAATGAATACACTACAAAGAATTGTGCTATTTCCAACGGACAAATTCCGTCGAGAAAACAATTTCCGACAGAATTTCTGACGGCTAACTGTCTGTCAGAAAAATAGTTTTTGTCATAAATTTCTAGTGGAAAATGCTTGTCGGAAAAAAGCTTTTTGTCAGAAATTTTGTCTATTTGACGAGAAAAAAATTGGTCGGCTCGATGAATTTTCGACAGATTTTTCCGGTGAAATGTCTATCGAAAATTTCCATCGGGCCTTCCGGTGGAAGGTCCGGCAGAAATTTTTGACAGAATTCCGTTGAAAATTTATGGCAGACCTTCCGGAGGAAGGAAATTTATGGCAGACTTTCTGACAGTATTTCCGGTAGACAAACTTTTCCAGTGAACTCTCAGTCAGTTTTTCTGGCCAACCTTTTAGTCGACAATTTTTTGTGAAATTTCTGATGAACTTTTTGACAAACTCTCCATCGACAAACTTTCCAGCGAACTTTTTGGCAGGTAGAATTTTTGGTGAACTTTCTGGCTAGCAAATTTTTGACAAATTTTTTGGCCAATATTTCTGACAAGTTTTTATAGTTTTTTATTAAATATATTTTTTGTTTTTTACATTTTTTAACTTTCAATCAGAGCATAACTTACAGAAAAAAAAAAAAAAAAAAAAAAAAAAAAACTTACTTGCAGAGCAATCGATGATTATCCACAACGGTGGACACGGTAGGGAAAATTGACTATTGAGAGGAAAGGGGGGGGGGAGAGGAGAGAGAGAGAGAGAGAGAGAGAGGAGAGAGAGAGAGAAGAGCAAGCAATTTTGAGAGAGTGAGAGAGAAGACAAAGAGAGGGAGAGACAGATGAAAGAGAGGAAAGTGAGAGAGTGGAAATAGAGAGAGACCAACTGAGAGGAGAGAAAGCAACATAAAGAAAAACTAGAGAAGTTGTGAGAGGAGGAGAACAATGGAGAAAGGATTTAAATTAATAGATTTTTGATAGCTTTCTGACAGTAAGTGTTGCGCACCTTAGCATGCCTAATTGACAAGTACACCAACCGTTACAAGTAATAAAGTGATGAAGTAGAGTGTCGATTCCATGAGGATTGTGATCAGATTCTTTCAACTCAACTTTTGTGTTAATTGGAAGAAAAAAACAATTTAAAAAAATAAAATTCAAACTAAATAAAAAATAAAAAACTACATTAATTTGTTAATTGACAACAGGAAGGAAAATGAAATATAAGCAACTGCTAAGGGAAATGATGTCACCTACACAAATCCAATTATATTGTTGATGATGAAACAATTAATGAGATGTGATAGAATCAACTTATAGGGTCTCACAAGATGGCAGAATTCCCAAATTTTCAACCTTCCTACTAGACCAATTAAACAACCTTCGAACTGAAAAGACTCATCAGCTCTACCAAGCCCTACCTAATCTAACCAAGTCCAAGATGCATTAAGCTTGGTGAAACCCCTTACTGTTAGGCATCCTATTGGACTACCTAAATGGACCACATAGACTAAACTTAGCATTCTACTGAACTACCTAACCTAGACTATGTTATGCGTTACTTTTGACTATTGTAAAAGTCCTTTCAAATATCAATTTTACATTCAATCATTTTATTAGCTCAGATTACTCCTACCGGACGATCACTAATCAAAATTCTCAATTAAATGCAGAAGCGCATTAAGCATAAACAACACATAATCGTACGAGAACTCTATGTAGTCCACAGATTACCAACAAATAAGTTTAGCATTCAACCTAAAAATTTCATTAGCCACTCTTACCAGACGATAACTGAGTAAAGAAAATCTAATCAAATACAAACAACATTTCAGCACAAGGCAATCTGTAGAAAACCCTACTTTCTCATAAATTGATTTAAAATAAAGAACATAATCAGAAAATTTCAGTCACACCATCCCCTAGCAAATGAAAGTTACCCCATGTTCGTGTTTAATACAAGCAGCAAAATTTCAGAAATATTCATGGAGTTGGAAATACAAATCAGAATTCTAAAAATAGAAGAAAAATGTGAAATAGAAACTGGAACTTCTCTATTTTCTGTTTTCTATGTTGTTGCAGATGTAGCTCAACTTCCCTCTTCGGTTGTCTCTTCTAACCTGAAGCTGGTTCTCTTTCCCCTAGTTGCTGCATAAAACTCTTCTCAAAGAGAGAGCTCTCATGAGGGAGAGAGAGAGGAGAAGAAGACCTCCCCCCTTCTCATGAACCAACCCCCTGCTGTCCCCCTCTCTGCTGTCCTTTTGTAAGGCCAAAAAAAAACCACCGAGAAAACCTTCCTCCCTGGCTGAATCATCACTCTCTCACCCCACTCCTACCATTCTCTGCACAGCCCATGCTCAGCCCATGCCTAGACAGCAGCAACTCTTCCAAAACAATCACCAATCTTGTTGGTTTGAACGGAATGAAGTGGTTCGACTGGTTTGTTTTGAATTCCATTAACGGTCATGTGTTTGTTGCAAGAATTATAACTCAATTGGATCCCAAATTAGGGTTGTGTATGTGGATCTGGATCCTCCATTCGGGTCATGAGTGATTGGATTTGGATCTGTAAACTCTGATGTTGCTGTTGCAACTGAATCTGCAAGTCTGTTTTCTTTTTTCAAAATTTCGGACATCTTACTGGCTGAATTGGACTGAGGCCAAAACATAAAAGTTGTAGCACTCTTTCTTATCTTTCCAACGCCTCTTGAATCAGATCAATCTGAATAATTTAGCTCAAGTTATGAATTTTTTTCTTCCGATACGCTGCTGTTAAAAATTTGCAAAACTGTTCTGACTGCTATAGCTATTTGCTAAATTTTGAGCCCTTTCTATGCTGAACTAGATTTTGAGAAAAACATGAAAGTTGTAGAGATTTTTTTGAGGTTTCCAAAACATCTTAAATCATCTCAATCTGAGTTTTCTATATCAAGTTATGATGTTTTCTCTACAACTAAACTGGACCATGGAGTGAAATTCTGCAGAATTGAAAATTAAGCATAGAATGAGGCTTTTTATCTGATATTTGGGCAACTTTCATTCTGAATTAAGCTGAGCCCCAACATGACAATTATAGCTTTTCTTCTTATCCTTCCAATGGCTCCTAAATAAGCTTTATCTAAATTTTCGAGCCCAGGTTATGATTCTTTCTCCAAAATAGCAACAAGCAGTAAAACTGCTGCTGCTGCTACAGTACTGCTGAAGTTATTCCTCAATTTCAAGCACTCTATATTCTGAATTGATCAAGACTTGAACATGAAAATTGTAGAACTATTTCTCAGCTTCTCAAAATATCTTGAATCATCCCAATCCAAATTTTGTAGCTCATGATATGAATTTCCTTCTCCAAGCTGCATCTTCTAAAATCTGCTGCTACTTTTGCAAACTTCCAGCTTTTGTTTCGTAAATTTCAAAGGTCTTATGTGCATAACTAAATTGAGATCAAAGTATGAAAGTTGTAGCTTTCTCTGTTATCTTTTCAATGACTCAAGAATTACCATAATCCAAAATTTTTAGCCTGAGTTATGACATTTTCTCCAAAATAGCAGCAAGCAGTAAAAATGTTGTTGCTGCTGCTGCTGCACCACTTTGTCTTATTTTCGAGGGTCATCTAGGCTGAACTAGACTAAGGGCAAAACATGAAAATTGTAGATTATTTTCTTGCCTTTTTAAAACTTCTTGAATTGCCCCAATCCGACTCTTCTACCTCCAGTTATGAATATTTTTCTCAAGAATACTATTGTAACAATTCCACTTGCACCTCTAAAATAACATTTCCTTGAAATTAAGCTTCATTTAAGTTTGGCTTAACCTAAAACCCTTCCTAGCAAATTTGTTAAGTTACAATGAACTCTCTAAAAGTTTCAGGCTTGGTTTCCAAACCTCATTCTTTAATTTGACTTTCCAATGACTTAGTTTTCACTTGAAAAGTTGAAAACTTGACTTCACTTCATCTCAAGTAACAAATTCCCTTGAATTTACCAAAAATCACCTCAAGCAACTTTGTTAAGTTGAATTGGAATAGATTAAGGCCTTGAAACTGGTTTTCATACTTCACATTCTATTTTGACCTATTGAAGCCCCAAATTGACCTACATGAAAAGATTTGAAATTCAATATAAGATTGCTCAATATTCACTAAAATCCATTCATGTTGCTTCAATTAATAGGAAATTGAAGAATTTAACAATTTATTCAAATATAAACCCATTTTAGCCTTAAATAATGGAAAATACTTGATAAATCCAATAAAATTAAGCACAAAAGTATAATGTAAATTGGATTTATTAGTAAGCTATCAAAAATTTTCACGGATCCCGAGTGACAACATCCGTGACAGCTTTTTGGGCTTTTCCGATGGAGAAGGTTCCGTTAGAAAAGCCCAATATTTTAAAAAAATTCAATTTGGCCGCCCAAAGTGGGCATACACATATATCAGACAAATCAGTTTGGGCGCCCATTGTTCTACAAAAATCAATATTATATTTTATCACTTATTATAATATATTGTATAATAGATATAATATATATTTTAATTACAAAAAAATAATTAATTTTAATAAAAAATTAATAATATATATATTATTATATGTATAATATATATGGTATACACTATTAAATTTAATATTACATACATATTTAGTATATAAAATTAGATTTTTAAAAAGTGGTTATCTTTGTAAATATTTAATATACTATATATATACACTATGTACATATATAGTGTGTCTATATATATATACACCATATATACTATATACTATTCTACTTTAGTATATATACACTGTATACTATAATATATAGTATACACTATGTATACATAATATATAATGTATATACTATATACTATATATACTATGTGTACATAGTATATAGTATATACAAATCTTTTTATAAGATTTATTTACTTATTATAGTAAAATATATTAAAATTTTTATGTATTATATATATAATATTACATATATAGTATATATTAAAAAGTATGATATATCTAACATATTATAAAATATAAGATAACATACATAACATATACAAAATGTACTATATATATAGTACATAGACATGGTATTTATGTAATATTATATATGGAGGAAGGATCAATTGACACCTACTGTAAGTACAAGATACTTATACCACATCTCATACCGTTGATTTGGTTAAAATCAACGGATAATATTAATTTCATCTGTTGAAATTTGTTGGAAATTAATGTCATCCGTTGATTTTGAGCAAATCAACGGTGTGAGATGTGGTGTAAGTTCCTTACATTTACACTAGGTGTCAATTGATCATTCCTTTTATATATGTACTATATATGTAATATTATATATAATAATGTATATACTATATATTATAAATACTATGTGCACATAGTATATAGTATATATGGTAATACATATATATAGTATATAGTATATATAGTATATACTTTAGTATATATCTGCATATACTATATTCTATATATATATATATGTATATATATACTATATGTAGCATATACTATTAATATTATAATTATATTTATATAATTATTATAATAATATAATTATATAAAATAATGTTATGAATATCTTTATAAATATTACAATATAAAAATGGGATATAATTTTGCAGAGACTTGGCAAAAGTAGTAGGAACTCCAGCGGAAGGAAATTAATTACTTTTTCTGACGGACAACCATCTGTCAGAAAATAATTAAATTATAGAATAATTAAAGTCTTTGTTTTTTTTTTTTTTTGATGAATTGCTGTTCGTCAGAAAACAATGGCCTAAGAATATAATAAATAAATATTTTTTTCTGATGGACAGATGTCCGTCGGAAATAATTAACTAATAAAATGAATAAGTAAATTATTTTTCCAATGGACAGCTGTCCGTCAGAAACTAATTAAATAATAAAATAAATAAAATAAAATATTTTTCTGACGAAGAGAAGTCTATCAGAAATAATTAAATAATAAAAATGAATAAATAAATTATTTTTTTGACGGATAGTTGTCCATCGGAAAGTAATTAAAAATAAAATAAATATTTTTCTGATAGACTGCTGTCGTCAAAAAAACATTTAAAAATTAGAAAAAATAAAAAATATTTTCCGACAGAATTTTCCATTGGAAACCGTCAGTAATATTTTTGATGGACATTCCGTCAGAATGTTTGTCAAAAAAGCGACAGTCTTACTGTCCATCGGTAATTTCCGTCGGAATTTCCCCCTTTTTCTTGTAGTGATAAGTTATAAATGTCCATACTTCAATTATTATTTATTTAATTTTGTAAAGAAATACCTATAAACTAATTTAAGGGAATCGTGTTGTCCCAAAAGCCAACCCAAGAGGGGGGTAAATTGGGTTTTTATCGCGGAAGCTAAGAGTGTAAAAAAAAAATTAAGACAATAATAAAAATATTGAATCAAATAAAACTAATGCAATTCACCCAATAATAAGTATAAAACAATTTTAAGTAAAGTAAAGAGAGTAACAATAAGATATGCAAACTCTTTTATAGTGGTTCGGCTTGCTACCCAAGTCTACGTCCACTCTCTCGAGCTCCAACCGGCCGAGGTTTCACTAAATCTCTTGCACTTGACAAAGGTAAGAAATCTCGATTATACACAAAATTTTTTGCACTTGGCAAAAGTAAGAAATCCCGATTACAAATATTTTGATTTGGTGAGATTCAAATACTAATACAAATGTTAATAAAGATAAAGTAGAAATATAGCAATTCCTCTTAAGTAGGATTAGCTATCACTCATGTACAAAAATGATCTCATTTCAAAGAGGCACTCTCAAAAATAAAACAATTTGCTATATGAACTCTTTGATCTAGTAATAAACAATATAGCATAAAGAATTTTAGAGAGAGATCGATGAGACTTTGAAAGCTTATTGTTGTGTGCTTCTTCCTTCAATCTATGCTCCTTTTATAGGCAAAAAACACCAAAAAGACGTTGGCCTTTGTGGAAGACAAAATCATCTGTCAATAATAACTAACATTGGATCGTTTCAAAAATTTAAATAAAATGACTCTGACGTTCAAAAAATCTTAACAAATTCTGGAATACTTCTCAATGAGTCTATTTATAAACACAAAAAGAATCATTGAATTATAGGGCACCATTTGAGAGAAATGATCAAATCTTCAATGACATGCCAGACTGTAAAATTGTTTTTGACAAAGTTGTTAGCCAAGTTCAAAATTGTCTATAAATTTGAATTTGTATTCAAAAATAACAAATGATATATTTTTGAAAAGCTTATAACGTCTACTTTCATTCAAAATTAGATTCGTGTAAATTTGAGTTTTACATTTTAAGATATGATAAAAATATTATAATATACTCACTTTATCTGCTGACAATGTAACTCCGCAGAATGGTCCATTTTGAAAAATTATATTTATCAATCTATAAGTATAAAACGTTCATATAATATACACATTTAAATCTCTGTACATCTATTTTACAAATAAAATTAATTTATAATTTTATTTATATCATAAGTTATATTTTATTAATTAAAACTAATATCATGTAGATTTCAATATTGACCATTTCAAAAGACAATATAAAAAATTGATATTAATAAACTGTTTTAATATAAAATAGTATATAAGATAAATTGTACATCAAAATAAAGATATTTGAGTATAGTTTCATATAAAATTGACTTTATTATTTTTTGACTTTTTTATAGTAAGATATAATCAATTGACTACACGCATGTCTAACTTGACAATTTCACAATTTAACACATGTAATGTATGTAGTTAAACAATAAATTTAATAATATAATTTATCCATATTACTCTAATCTAAATACATATATAATAATTTTAATTTGTTTTGACATTATTAAAATAAATATGAAAACTTGAGACTAACAAATCGTGTTTATTAGTTAATTATTTTTGACATTTAATATTGACTTCAATAAGAATTATGTGTTAATAAAGAGACAAGAAGATTTGACTAGTGTCATGGCATATAGTGATATTTATTGATAACTTTCCACGAAATATTTTTAAAAAATTGATATATTGACCATATACTTTATTTTATCTTAAATATTATATCATGATCAAATTTAAAAGAAAATAAATAAATGATATGCTTATCTATGTTACAATATTGTAAATGTAAATTATATTATATTTTTTGTTACCAAAAAAGATCATTATATTTTTGGTCTATTGTGAGCACACAGACCTCCACCAGCGTTTCTTCCCCGCACATCACGCTTTTACATTTAAAATTGATACAAGACAAATATGCAATGAATTAGAAATACTATTACCAAGATCTTACTTTTTATTTTAGAAAGTCTTCAAATTACCTCTCTTTTTCTATCGTCTAATGAAACGATTCACACTTACCTTTTTTAATTGGCATTTATATTTTTAATGAATCTCATCCATCATTATCTTTGAAAGTAATTCCATTTCAAATTTTTTTATAATATTTTTAGGCATCTAAAAACAATAATGAAAGAAGGCAAAGTCTCATTTCCCCGAATTTAAAAGCCATAACTAATGTGCTAATTGTGATCTTACCATCACTAATTACAATCTAAATACATATAACTATAAACATCTCCTAAATATAATTATTTACAGAATAAAAACTAGCTAACTTAGCAAAGACAACAGCAAAAAAGATCCCCACAATTTTTCACGGGATAACTACTTATGTTACTTATAAGCATTCACTTATTTTATCAAATTGCTTTTCGCGTGGGGGAACTTTTATGATTTTCTTGACATACCAAGAAAAGTCTACTAGAAAGACACCCAAATGAGGCTGCCATGTGTTGTCTCGTCTGTACAATAATGCAAAGCAAAATTCCAAACAAGGATAGGATAAGAAGACTTGTCTTGATTGAAAGACCGCATGCCAAACTATATTCAAGCAATTTATATTTTATTTTTATTATGTTTAGATAAGCAAAAAATCTAAAAGAAATAAAGTATACTCTGCATGAAAAAGCAAGGAAAATAGTTACCTTTCTTCATTTTTATTGTTATTCGATAAACAATCTATGTAAAAGGTTTACTTCTAAAAAACTGACTAGGATAATTTTTTTTGAAAGAAATGAATAGAAAAGCAAAACAAATAACTATTAGTTTACTTATTAGCAGTCACTTATTTTATTTTGACAATCATGGGATACAAAAATAGGAATCCAAGCGATAGGCTAGAGATAAAATGACGATTTATTCATGTATATAGCATCCAGGATTTCGGTTAACAATGCATGAATTCTTGCAAATTAACTAAAGCAAATAGACATAAGATGTCAACTGATTTATACTTATCAATGTTGGTAACAAACTAAATTATTTATTTCAAATGCAAAGCAAATATATATCAAAGAAATTTAAATAGAAACTTTGTTTTATTTAATGTATTTTTCAAGGCACACAATTAATTAAATAATAGCATATTTTCTTTTCTACCCATAGACATATAATTTGTAAAAATATTAGGACTCATTTATAATTTCTAAAACTTTTGCTCATGCTACGTTTCTCTCTCTAGAGATCTATATATACACATCCATTGGTGTCTGGTCTCAATTAGCTCCTTTTGCATTGCCTAATATACTTTCACACTACTTATATGGAGCACTCAAATGCCTGTCCCAGGCTATTAAGCACATCTGTCCTTTGCTTCATTTTCTTTCTCGTGAGCTTTCTTCATACTACCTGTTTGGTCTTCACAAATGAGACAGATCATCAAGCATTACTTGCTATCAAGGCTCTGATACCCATAGATCCCCTCCATGTCCTTGGCTCTTGGAACCATTCCGTTCACTTTTGCAGTTGGCGCGGAGTTAATGCAGTCTCAGGCACCAACGTGTGACAACCCTCAACTTGTCTTCCATGGGTTTAGTGGGATCTCTCTCTCCTCACGTTTCAAACCTCACCTTCGTATATATGATTGTCCTGGATAACATTAGCTTTGATGGCATATTATCCCAAGATATTAGCAGGTTGTTCCGTTTGAAGTATCTTAGCCTTGCAAATAAACTCTTTCCAAGGTGAACTTCCTATTAATGTGACTCATTGTTTGGACTTGAGAGTCATCGACACATATAACAAGTTGGGAGGTAAAATTCCGTTGGATATCGGTTCTTTATCTAGTCTCTACTTCTTGCGCCTTGCTAGAAACCAGTTTACTAGAACTATTCCACTTTCAGTTGGAAACCTTTCTAGTCTTATTTCCCGTTTTCTGGAAGATAACAACTTACGAGGAAGCATTCCTTCTGAACTTGGTTGGCTTTTCGAGTTGGAGCACCTTGAATTGTCATCTAACAATTTGTTTGGGGTGGTACCTACTTCTATTTGCAACATCTCATCCATTAAATGGATTTTTGCATCTTCCAACCTGTTGCATGGAAGTCTTCCTCAAGATTTTGGCTTCACCCTTCTAAACCTTCAAATGTTTAATGTGGGATCCAACAGTTTTATGGCCCTATTCCCCCTTCAACAGCCAATTCTTCAGGACTATATCTGTTGCAAGTTCCATATAATTCCTTTTCTGGGGCCCTACCAATGAATTTAGGGACACTACTTGACTTGCGTATGTTAATTTGTCACAGCAACATTGGATAATGAGTTGGATAACTTCCTTACTTCCATATCCAATTGTTCCAAGCTAGAAATATTGGAGTTGGGTAATAATCCTTTTAGAGGACTGTTTCCTCAATCTGTGGAAAATCTGTCTAGTAGTATCACTTCGCTTGGTATAAGTGAGAATTACTTGTTTGGGACTATACCTTCTGGGATTGGGAAGCTTGTTAATCTGCGAACGCTTACATTGCATTACATTTTGCTTGCAGGTAGTATTCCTGATTCCATTGGCAAACTCTCCAATTTGGAAAAGTTATATTTACAAAACAATAATATCGCTGGAGAAATTCCTTTCTCCATTGGAAATCTTACTCAAGTTGGTGATCTCCGCAGAGGAAATAACATGATAGGAGGAAGAATACCCATTTCCTTTGGCAATTGCACAAATCTAGAACAAATTGATCTCCAAAAGAATTACCTCACCAGTGCTAAACCACCATAGATTTTTAGCCTTCCTTCTCTTTTCTTCCTATCACTAGGTAATAATTACTTCACAGGAAAGCTTCCACAAGAAGTTTGTAACTGGAAAAATCTGTAGCAGTTGTCCATAGCAGATAACAAGCTATATGGAGAAATTCCAGCATCCCTTGGTAGTTGCAAGTGCTAGAAATTCTTGATATGCACGGTAACTTTTTTGAAGGTTCTATTCCAGCAACCTTCATACAATTGAGAGGTCTTCAATTCTTAGATCTTTCTCATAATAACTTGTCTGGGAAAATTCCAACATTTCTTGGCAAGTTACCAATTCAAATTCTTAATCTTTCATACAACATCCTTGATGGAGAAGTTCCAAAAGAAGGTATTTTCACCAATATCAGTGCCTTTTTCAATGGTTGGTAATAGACAGCTTTGTGGGGGAATTGACGCATTACAACTTCCGACATGTCCAAGAAAAGCTTTGAAAGGGAAACAAATTTTTGGCCTTCGGTTTATAGCTCTGGTTGTAATACTCCCTCATGTGGCTACATTATTGTGCCTTGCAATTATTATTTTTTGGATCAGAAGATGTAGACAGCAAGCTCCTTTGGCATTGCCATTGCAAGACCAATATCCACAACTCTCTTACAGAGAACTTACCAAGCAACATATGGATTCTCTTCAGGTAACTTAATTGGTCAGGGAAGATACGGCTTTATTTATAAAGCCATTCTCAACTTCAGTGAACAAATTGTTGCGGTGAAGGTTTTAAACCTTGAAGAACATGTAGCTAATAGGAGCTTCATAACCGAATGTGAAGCATTGAAGAGTACTCGTCATCGTAATCTTGTTAAGGTACTCTGTCACGCCCTATGCTTGTTGACAGGGTGAGGCATGACAGCCGGGCAGCAGCTGACATACCCTTATGTCCTTGACACAGTAGCATATCAGCCACTGTAACCCTTCTTGAACTCCTTTCTATCATATCAATTTCACCAATTTACCTAGCATACGTTTCCAGTTATCAGAAAAAATTTGCACACTCACCTTAAGCCAATTTAACTCTGTTGGCCCAACCTCCACTACGAGTGATACAACACTACTATCTGGCAAATTCCTGCATAAAAAAAAAAAAAAAAAAAAAAAAGGAAATGAGACATTTTGTCCTAGTGAATGGCATGCTGCCTAATCTTAGTGGAAACAGTCAGAATTTTATACTGCAATAGTTAAACGTACCTTCCTGTAAAAATTTCAACACAATAAATATAACATATGAATTCTGCTAAAGAAATCAAGTTTGAATAGGAACATCAATCATGTTACAAACCAAGGTGGTTAAAATCACAGAAACTCTGAAAATCCATAAGAAAACTCAGATCAGGAAAATTACCTGTGTCAGTAAATAAATTTTTGCATAAGAATCATCAAAACAAGGCATCAGTCTATGTATTTTTCTTTTTTTAAATCGGGGAAACATGCCTTTTTGTGAAACTCCATGAACATATCATAGCAATTATCTCAAGTCAAGAAAGTCACATCTGTATGAAAAAAATAATGTTTGCATAGTGATCATCGATCAGAATATCAATCTATATATATATCTGAAGAAATGAAGAAACACAGGAAATTTGAAATCATAAGAATTTCGGTGCATATATCATGTGTGTGTCTTTGATCGGTGTGCACAACGATAATGGTGCATCTGTGGGGCAGTAAAATCATAAAATAAAAAAAGTTCATAAAACATGTCGGGCGCTACTGCACTGTGTAACCTATACTGAGGCTGTCGCGATTCTCTCAACTAGACTGGCATAGTCTACGAGCTCTATAATACTCTGGAATCCTCTACGGGATTCAAATACTATACTCTGTCATATACTATGTCATATACTGTGTACTTGTAGAACTACCACCTGCCCCGGGTGGTTGCCCGACATTTAACTTTGGTGCCGAAGCACAACATCTCATGAAGACCACAAAACTAGACAGATAACAGAAATCAGAACATAGCTAACGTGTTTCCAGTTCTATATATCAACATAGAACATCTTTGAAACATAGACTTTTATCTTTATGAAAATATTAAATCGAACACATACAGAAATCAGAAAATAGCTGACTATTTCCTTTTTGAGTATTAACATACAGATGGTCTATCAGATACAATCATTATTGATATTCATGTTTATTTCATAAAAGAAAACATATTTTGAAAAATAACAAAGATTAGAAAGATGCCACTCACCTGTCGTTCCTTGAATCTCCTGATTTTGGCTTCGACGATACTCTAAATACTTATACTTTCTCTGTCTTAAAGATTCATAAAATACCTATATCAAAGTTTAGATAATAATCGATGAGTGTCAAAATCAAGATTTCTTTATTCTTAGAGAACTTCTAAATTATTTATGTATAACTCTCTTGAACTAACTAATTTGTCTCTAAACCGACTTTTAAAACCCTTAAGTTGACGTATTTTTCCTAATTGTCTTCGAACCGAACACGAGCTCTATTGAACCGGCACAAACCGGCCTCAAATGGTATTAAACCGAAGACAAGTTCTATAAACCGTCTCGATTTGATATTAAACCAGGGTAGTCCTATAAATCGTCATCTATTTTCTGAAACTTAATTCAATTATTATTATTATTTTTTTTATAAGCTGGTCTAACCCAAACTCAATGCCTCTTAAATCGGCTTGAACCGGCCCTGCATAGCCTTGAACCGGGCTAACTTACCAATTAAACCTTAAATGGTACGAATTTTTATATTGAACGGCCAAAATTTAATTGAACCAGTGTGGGAATCGGGCCGAAACAAGTGGATCTCAACTAGATCTCTTAAGAACTGGGACAAACCGATCCTAATTCCCTTCAGACCGGGCTAAACTGACCATTCTTGTTTAATTTAAACTGACCCCGGTTAAGATGAATCGGCCCAAACTCAAATTTAATCGGGTTTCTTCTCCTTCGCCCGTTCCCCCTGTTGTCAACCCGAATGGGTTCAGACCAGAATTTCAGGTCTTAACTGGTTATTCTCAGCCGTGCAGTGGTCAACCCAGAAGCTACAACACCTGACAAACCTAGTTGGTTTTCTTCCTGGCGACGCTCGTGGCTGAAGTTGCTAGAACACTTGCACTTTTCTTCCCCTGTTCCGGCAAACTGCAGAGTACAGGATCTGAGTGGATTTAAGCTAAAGATTCGAGCTCTTACTTGCTCAGTTGATGAAATTAATGGCTAATCGAAATGCCAAATCCTTCAACTAGGCTGGGTAAGCTTCCATTTGATGTTAATCATGCCCAGACGGACCCGAAATTGGACTGATTCGGGGCTCTGTTCCGTCACTGTTGCCATTTGAATTTCTGGAATTTTTCTCTGGGAAAATCCGATCTGCTGAAGCTCGGTTGGGTTTGCATTTATCAAATAGTTTAAGTGTTCAGATTAAGATTAAGTCCCTATGGCTAATTGCTCACTATTTGCTTAGGATTCTTACTGGTTTTTCCCGACGGAGGACTTCGGTTTTCGGAATGGGGACTGATCCAATTGAATAGCAAAAGTTTGATTTTTTTTTTTCCAGTGGTTTCTCTCTCTCTCTCCCTTACTTGACTGACTTTGTGATCAATTTAAAATCTCCCTTCTATCTCCAGAAGATTCGAGCACAATTTGTCTGCCATTATCACCGACTTTGCAAGGTCAGTGGAATTTTCTTAAATTTAAGTTTCTGCCCTTGAGTTTCTCAATCTCCTGGTTCAGTCCCTGTCAAGCTTTGAGTTTGGCCCCCGAAATTTTAACTCCTTCACTTTGGCCCCGTTTTTTCTCTCTTCTCTATCTTTTTTTTTAATATATATATATATATATATATAAAAACTATTGACCCATGTCTAGCAATTCATTTATTTCTTTAGTTAATTAGTACGTGTATATATATATATGTATGTATGTACATATATGTATTTAATTAGAAACTAATTTATAACTTCGGGATGTTACATACTCACAGCCGTCTCAAGCATCGATTTTAGAGGCAATGATTTCAAGGCTTTGGTCTTTGATTTCATGGCAAATGGGAGTTTAGAAGCTTGGTTACATCCAGGTCTTTCCGAACCACAAGATAACAAGAGTATAAACTTTATTCAAAGGCTAAACATCGCATTGACATTGCATCTGCGTTGGATTACCTTCACAATCAATGTGAAATGGCTATAATCCATTGTGATTTAAAGCCAAGTAATGTTCTTCTTCATGATGATCTACGTGCCCATGTCAGTGATTTTGGCCTCACCAAGGTTTTTACAGACAATATAAATGCATTTGATCATGTGCACTTGAGTTCAATTGGGATCAGAGGAACAATTGGATATGTTGCCCCAGGTAATTTTCTTTATTTAGTATTTCTTCTATTGTTATGATCTTTTGTTTCTCTTTTTTTTTTTTTCCTTTTTTGGAGTGTGGGGTATCATTGTCTTATATATTATATAATTATTAATTGCAAATATCGGGTAATCCCTATTAGTTACAAGTTACTATCATTTTAACTATTTTGCAATGCAGAATAAGGTATGAGCACCAGGTATCAACTCAAGGTAATATGTTCAGTTATGGAATATTATTACTTGAAATGTTCGTAGGAAAAAGACCAACCAGTGATATGTTGGTTAACAATATGAACGTCCGGATCCATAGCTATGTAAAAATGTCTATTCCAGATCATGCATTGGATATTGTTGATCCACGGATATTACTTGAAGTGGAAGGAAATCCAGGTTACAGTGAACAAAGTGGTAATACCAACGGCGCTAAATGAGAGGTTGGCCTTGTATCAATTCTTCAAATCGGAGTGTCATGCTCTTCTGAAATTCCAAATGAGAGAATGAATGCTAGAGATGTTTTGGCAGAGCTACACAAGATTAAAAATTCATTTCTCAAGGGACAGAAGTAATAAGCTGGGAAGGGGGAGGAGTTTTGATAAAAGGTCCTTGTATAACTTATACCAATGTCTTAAAAATCTCTCTGTCACTACATGTGTAATTAATGGACAGCCTTTGGATGTTGAGATAAGGGGCTATTTGTTTTGCACTATTAGAAGTTGTTGACCTCTTTTAAATAATGTGTGGCATCACCAATAGCCACTAAACATGTGGCTAGTGTTCAAATAAGTTTTTAAATTTAGAAAAATTTGAGTATCTGAAAATGTGTTTGCATAACTCAAAATAATGATAAGCATAACACTGAATCCCCTGTTTGTTAGGACTCTACGCTCTCCCATCTATGCACAGTAGACTTCTGCACAAGGTCATGTCTGGGCTTAGAGTCAGTTTTTGATATTAAAAGCAAGCATCGAATTAATTTTGAGTATATAATACTCATTCAAATATACTTCTACTTTTGCTTTTATTTTTTCTAACATAATTAAATTATCATAGATTACACCCCTCTCAGACAATTTTAATAAACATCTCAGCAATATCCCGTGCTTCCTCTCGTAATGGTAAATAATATCTAATGACAACTCTCGTTCAAATTTTAGTGTGATAGGATGGGGCAGTTAAAAATGTATGAAATTTTAGTATTTATAATATAACACATTAATAAATCAATAAATAGTTTGTTTAAAATAATTTTTTAAGCTGTGTTTCTTTATAGATTTAATCCAAATTTAAATCAGGATATTTGTTTTATTAGCACAAGTTTTATGAAATTTAATTATCAATTACTCAATAATAATGTTTAAGTGTATTACTAGGTGAGCTATTTTATCACAAATGTTCAGGAAAACATGCTATCAAAAATTGAGAGGGGCACTATTGAGATAAATAAATCCAAATTTAAATTGAAAATTTTTTTTGGACCAAATATTTACAGGGTTTCAATTGCGTTAATTTTTATTTATTTATAACAAGGTTTTAAAACCTAGATTGGACCAACCAATTCAACCATGACTTGGTCTGCCAAACAATCTAAATGAGATCTAGTCAAATTTGATTAAAATTAGCTAAAAACTACTAAAATCAGTCAATTTTTATCAATTTTTTAAAACAAGTTTACAAGACTCAACCAACTGAACGTCTCACAGGCTCTTTATAAGTTTGACTTTTTGACTAACAAGTATCCCATCATTTTCTATGTTCATTCTTTAATCGGTCTTTATTTAAAAGTAAGGTTTTTTTTGTCTTTTTGTATTTTTAAATTTTATTTATTTTTATTATTAACCGATTTAATTAACAATCAAAACTGTTGAACCATAATTCAATAATGTTATCAATTTAATCACCAGTGTAGGGTCTAAAACAATGACTTACAGTGGACAGCACAAAACATTACTATTACTAGTTACTTTTTTTAGTTTTTCTTTTTTTCTTAATAGTTTGTCGGTACAAGCAAAATTATGTTCCCATGTGTGGCCATAATCAATAAACCGAACCAAACCATTTAATTATGAAAAAATTGGACCAAACCCTATAATTCTAGTCTGATCTAGTTTTGAATCAATAACTTTTTACAGTCCAGTTAAAGTTCTTAATTTTTGGAACCTAGAACCGTCCCTAAACCAGCAAATCGAAACCGAAATTAAACTGTGAGGGTTGAATTAGGATTCAACTATGAATCGGAACCGTGAAGAACTACGAGGACTGAACTGTAAACCAAACCATTTGTTTTCCTTTTTAGTTTAGATATAAAAAAAGGTCTTCACTTAATTTTTAAATAAATTCAAACAATTTAATTTTTAGATTTAAAAAAACTTACTTTTAGATATAAAAATTATTTTAAACAAACTAATTAACAAAAATTATATAAAATTTATATTTCTAATTATCAACAATTTAATTATAAATACCTTGAACAAACCAAAATTGCTTCCAAGACACAAATTTAAATTTAAGAAAAGCATATAAAACATGAAAAAAATTTGTTTGACATATGAAAAATAAAGTAACAATATTTTAAAAAAATAAACATAAGTGATTGAAATATAATTTTATTCTTTCACTCCCTATGCTGATTGGGTTTTACACCTAACTTGAGTTTAACCAGCTATACCTTTATAATGCACATTTCTATACCCAGGAAGAAAAATACTTTATTTCGTAGTTGCATAGCAAGAATGGATTCTATTATTTGTCTGTTTGGTGTTAACTTCATATATCAAGGATAAGTACAGATTTTTCACAATGTTGACTAGGATTGCCATGGTATTTGTTCTTCTAGCTCCTGTTATTCATGAGGACGAGGGATATCTCTGTCTTTTGGCATTGACAATTGTTCTAATATTTATTATCTCTCAATAATTGACTTGAATTTTCTTATGTTATTGTTAGGCATATTGTCTATTAACCATAACAAGGTGGCTATTTCAAACTTCCATAGTTAGAATGAGATGCATAGTCATAATGGCATTGAAAGTATGATAGAGTTATCTTCCAAATGTTATCTTAGGCTATTCTTGCGGGAATACTAGTAACTTGTGCATCATCAAAAACATTTTATTATAGCATTGGTAGTGGAATTGAGTTATTGACTTGCAGACTGGGAACTTAATTAGAATATCTCTAAAATGGTGGCAAAGGCTACCTTGGTTTTGTAGTCAAGCAAGAATCACATGTTTTATTTTTTGGAGAAATCAGCATGACCAAGATGACGGAAGTCCCAAATCAGTCCTTATTTTCAATCAGTCATAGGTTGGATAGCTTATAATCTCTAATCTCCACTCTGCAAAATATTTTCGTTGATTACCCTCTTTGTGTTTTTCTTTTGGATATGCCAATTTTTGTTTTATGCATATCTATTAATGATCAATTTTTTCTTTGTTTCAATGTTAATAACTTGAACAGTTTTGGGCTTACCAAGGAATACGGCGTTCTTAAATTTTAAGCATTTGTTTCAAGATTCCAAAAAACATTCTGAATTCTGTTGTTGTCTAGGTTGCGATGATTCTACACTATATGGTTGTTGTGTGTTAGTGGAGGAAGTTGTATAGAAACACACTAGATTAATTTCGATGATCATAGATGTACAATGATACCGCTCAGGTTCGAGTCATCATATATTAACCACCCAAAGATGCTACCGCATTCTTTCAAGGCTTCCATTTTTTGAATTGCAATTCAGCGTATTGAAAAGGTAGCTATTCAAGTGAATCATGTTTATTTTAGTCCAACTTATTTCTAATTCATTAAAGTAAGCAGTAACTTAGCCTTGATATATGGTTCTGTTGGAGTTTATATCTGATGGATATTTGTTCTATAATGAGTCTTTAAATTTGCTGATTTAAGGACAAATTTTTGCAATTGTAATTTTACTTGAAAGCTTTGGAGAATATTCTAATCGAAAATCTCTACTCCTAATAGCAAAATTGGGATGAAGAAATGCCAGATTTCAATGTCGGCAATAACCTAGAATTGATTACACAATTCGATACCAAAAAAATATGGGGCTATCTTATGTACACATCTTAGTGGAAATACATAATTATTTCTGGACAAAATGACAAATTTATTCTAAACTTTATAGTATGACAATTTTGTTGTAATGTATCAAAGAAATTATTGATTCTAGTTAGTTAGAATTGCATACCAAAAAATTGTACTATGATATCCAGTTACTTAGTAATCAAAGATGAATATATTCTTTGTAGTTTTGCTCTTGTTGATAATTGGAACAAATCTGAATTGTAGCTAAGAGGGGCTTATTCTTGCAAACTAATTTGAGAAACAGTTCTAAAGCTTACTGCTGCTAAAGGCAGTAGAATGAAAACAAAATATAAGCTTTCTAACACCTCAATTTGTAGTGATGGATTGTATCTTAAATATAAAAACCACTAACCAAAGTATAAAGTGATGGAAGTGTGTTTGTTCAATTGAATCTATGACCAACCATTTTATGAGTATTAATGTATGATCTAAGAAGTTGGCTTGGCCAAATGGACTTATAATTTTCTATATATTTCATATAATTCTCCACCTCGATTTTACAGTGAATGAGAAGGGGTCTCAAGCCAAACTTCTTAGCTAGGATTCTTCATTGTTTAAGCCATTTTACAAGGCAGTATACCTAGATGTCTGATCACGGGTGTTCCATGCATGTTGTAGGAAGCTTGTGCTTGCATAATATTATATTTTTTCTACTGTTGGTAGTGTTTTTCTTTTTCCTGGCACTGCCTTGTGAAGTTCTTGTTCTGATTCTCACAATGTTTTCTACTCTCTATCGGTTTCAGCAAAGCATGGCCACATATCAAAACTTAATCATGCAAGCCACGTATAATAAACAATTGGATAGTGGAAAGGGCACACTTCTTCACTTATGCGATGATGTGATTCAACAAGAAGTAGGTTGCAAGCTGGAAGTTGGGAGCTTCAGGAAATCCTGGCAAATGGAGTATTGTAGGTTTGTAGCAAGTGGTTCTGAGTGGTCCTTTTGCCTATCTGCAACTTCATTTGCTATTAAATTACCTTTTGATATTTTGAGCAAGGCATGACGATTGATATCATTGAATGATGATAAATGCTGGATAAATACTATATGAAATGGCAGAGGTGTTAGGCCTTCAGTGATCAATTGTTAAAGGCATGAACTACTGCAAAATTAAGTTCAATAGTATTCAACTTCTGTAAGTATTATAGTATTGTTTTATGTTGTATTAAATAATGATTGCACTTGTCATCTTTTTCTCTGTTGTTCTTGAAATTATATGAAAACATTTGTTATTAAATTCTTATATTTCCCTCTCGTTATAATTCCCTTCTTTTTGTATTAGGTGATTTTGATGAGCAAACTAAGCCAAAATTCTTTAGAGGAGCTGTCATCTGAAAAAAGCTATGATGATCGAATGCCACATTTTTGCAATATGCTTAGGTTTGCCATCTTAAAAAAGATCATTCTATCATGGCAATAGGAGGTCCGTGGGATACTGTTGATGGTGGAGATCCATCAGTTGATGATTCTTCTCTGGTTCAAATTGCCCTCAGGCTTATACTTTGTTGTATTTATCTTCTTGTAGAAATTATACATGCCTATACGTTGCTATAGAGATTTTATTTTTGTAGATATGCAAAGGATGTGAGCCAACTTGACTTAAAGAACTGTAGGCACTGGAATCATTTTCTTGAGGTACTTCAGCAATAGTGTTTAATATCTTAGTCTTTAGACTTCAAATTTAATTGAGTCTTGTGACCGCAAGATGAGGATAAAAGTCCCTTTTGCAGTATTTTTTTGAACTATTTGTCAGTGACATTGTTTATTTGTTTGCTCATTAATCTATGTATTGTGAAACATCTTCTGTCTCATTGTGGTTGAAGCTGTGATGCCATATTTATGTTCATGATGTGGTTTGTCACAAAGCTTGGTTTTTGTTTATTAAGAAATGATCAAAGGTTTGGGCAAAAATTGAGCCTTTTTCCAGATTTTATCTCTTTGTGCTAGGGTAAGGACAGAAGTGGGATTCTTGGTATGTTTTAATAAGGTCTCATCAATTCTTGGAAATGAGGACTGTTGTTGGTCTCTGACCTTTAAGAACTGAGCTTCGGCCAGGAAGTTTGATCAGTGGATAAACATTGACAAGAATAATCTAATGCAATAAATATGGTTATGTATTTTGATGTGCCAAGCAAGTGTTGAGATTGCACACTTTCAGAAAAGTGAAAAGGGTTTGAAGTTAACGTTATAACAGGTTTGATTGTTTGTTTTTTGTATCCTTCTTTTTTTTATTTTTTCCATTGACGAGGCAATTTGTTTTTGCTATTTGTATATTGTTGAGTGATTGTATTGAAAAACTACAAATAACATATATGTTTTGCACTTGACAATAATACATACGTTTTCTTCTTATTCGTTAATTAAAAAAAAAATGGTCTCAAATGAATGTTTGGTCTAAAAACTTGGGAAATATTTTAGGTGTATAATTATTTTGGCTTGTAAAGTTTATTCTTCTGACAATGCAAATCATTCTGATTAGATTTGTATAGTTTATGGAGCCTGGTTGTTAAGATGCAAACATTATCTACATGTTTGCAAATGAATGGGATCTAAAGTATGACCTCCGTCAAGTGGTATTTATGTTCCTTGCACTCTTTCAAATTGTGTAGAACATATGAAAAAATGTTCAATTTCAGCATTTAGGTAAAATTTTAACTCAAAAAATAGAAGAAAATTTTGGCTAATAATAAAAAAATAAAATAAAATAAAATATGTTAGTTAGCCACAGCTTATATTTTTAATATTTTATTTTCTTTTTTATTATTAGCCAAAATTTAGCCACGATTATAACCATGGCTAACTAACATATTTTTTATTATTATTATTAGCTAAAAATTTAGCCCCAGTTATAACCGTGGCTAACTAAATATATTTTTAATATTTTATATTTTTTATTATTAGCCAAAATTTAGTCACGGTTATAACCGTGGCGAACTAAATTTTTTTAATATTTTATTTCTTTTTTATTATCAGCCAAAATTTAGTCATGGTTATAATCGTGGCTAAATTTTGGCTAATAATAAAAAAATAAAATATTAAAAATATATTTAGTTAGCCACAGTTATAACCATGGTTAACTAATCTTTTTTTAATATTTTATTTTTCTTTTATTATTATTAGTCACGGTTTAACCGTGGTTAAATTATTGCTTAACCGTGGCAAAAAAAGGTTACCACGGTTCCTTTAACTGTGGCAAATGGATTATAAATCGTGGCAAATTTTGTAGTGACGCCTTGTTTAGCCACGATTTTGGTTAGCATGGCTACTTTTGTTAGCCATGATTTTCCCACCTTTTAGCCACGGTTTTGACAGTGGCTAACAAGCATTTTTTTGTAGTGTTCATAACACTTAATTCTTATTTTTATAAGTTTTATTGATTTGTTAATACTTAATTCTTGTTATTTATAATATGTAATTTTATTATATACATTAATACTCTAATGATATAACCTAAATAAATGTATCACTACCAGAAAAAACGCTATTAGTAACCACAACAATGGGTCACTAATTAGTGACCGATTAGTGACCTAGTAGTGACCGACTAAGGCTAAGTTATTTGGAAAAAAATAATAATCGATTTGTGACCGCAGACACTACGGTCAAAAATCGGTCACAAAGTTAGCGACCGCTTCGCAATAAGTTACAAAAGCATTAGTAATTAGTGACCAAATATAAGGCGATTACAAAATGAGTCACTAATTAGTGACCCTCTCTTGGAGGGTCACAAAGAGAGTCACAAATTTGGAAGGTGAGCCTTTACAGTTGGTCACTGATTAGTGACCCCCATTACAGCAGTTACAAATGGGTCACTAATTACTGACCCCGAATTTGGCGGTTACAAAAAAAGGTTACTAATTAGTGATACCCTTTAGGCGGTTACTATTGGAGTTACTACTTAAAGGAAATGATCCTTTTACTGTAGTCAGTAATTTGTGACCCCCTTTATCAATTACAATTCGGTCAGTAATAAATTTTTTTTTGCAATTAAATATTTAGCTCACCAACTGGGAAAAATCTAGTTACGAGCATATATCCGTTCAGTTACAAGCATACCTCCATCTATGAAATTAAGTGGTTGAATAGTTCAGTTATGAGTAGAGTTTCATTGAGTTACAAACACAGACTGATTAGATTACAAACAAAACGTTGTTTCGTTACAAGTAGGAATGTATAGAGTTGCAAGCAGAGACCTTTATAGTTACAAGCATATCTACTCGCTCAGTTGCAAGCAAAGACCAGTACAGTTATGTGTAAAACTCGTTCAATTATGGGCAGAACCTGTATAGTTGCAAATAGAGTTTTTTACAATTACAAACATATACTTGTTCAATTACAAGCAGAGAGCTGTATAGTTACAAGCAAAGACTCGTTCAGTTACAAGCAGAGGTTGTATAGTTTCAAACAGGAACCAGTACAGTTATATGCAAAACTCGTTCAGTTACAGGTAGAGACCTGTATAGTTGCAAGCAAAGTTTTTTTACAGTTACAAGCATATACTTGTTCAGTTACAAGTAGAGAGCTGTATAGTTACAAGTAAAGACTCGTTTAGTTACAAGCAGAGGTTGTATAGTTTCGAACAGGAACCTTCATAGTTACAAGCAAAGACTCATTCAATTACAAGCAGAGACTTGTGTAGTTACAAGCAGAGACCTGTGTAGTTAAAAGCATAGCCACATTTACTTACAAGCAACATACAAGGGCTGTTTAGCAATTTTATGGAAGTGAAAATCTAATATTCTGTTACAACCAAAGACCTGTATAGTTACATGTAGAGATCCATTCCATTACACGCACATCTCCATTCAGTTCGAAGCATAACTCTCTCAATGTATTCAATTATATGCTTGAAAAAGAATGCGAGAAATATAGATCTTTACAATAACCAATAATGAATATCTGTACAATTGTTTTCCTGGATCTATAAAGTATGTATAAGCTTAACCAGCAATCAATAATTGTTTTTATGCATCTATGTCTTATGAGTAATTATACAAAAAAATTCCAAGGCATTAAAAATTCTTCATGTTGCATGTCCACTAGAAACTATTACAGTCTCTTATTTTCCCATGATAGGCAATGCGAAGCTCAACTCAACCTAGTTTGTCCCAGACCCCAACATCCTTGAGTACTTTCTCCCGGTATTCATTTCTGGGGTGTGTCACCTAGTCACATACATATTATTTTCTGAACTCTCGTATCATGGCCTGTAGAAACGTATCAGATTAAAATTGAATGCACTATCTTGTGCAAATCATCATAGTAGTGTTGTTGTGATCAGTCACTTACGGGAGAATACTTAGGCATGGGTGCATTATCTCAAGTTTGCATGTATTTTAGCACATACACCTTGCAATCACAACTGGATTCACATATTAAACATGAAAAATATGACGAGACATTATATGTTCCAATTAATTTAATTCTATACTCACCCGTTTGATTGCAGAGGGAGATTGACATATTCCAGGTTGACTTGGTTGTCTTCTAGGGATCTGTGGCCAAATTATTGTAAGAGCTCGTGAAATTTCATCGCCTGGGCAAAAAGACATACATATCATTCGGATGGTGGAGAAGATAGTGTAGTGAAATCTATGAATATGGTGCTAATGACATGATACCGTGAACTGGTCGAGTTGATGCTTTGGGCTTGCTTTGTTCATCTTCATAGAATTTAACACATATAGTGTTCTGCTTGCAAGGGACAGCGCGTAACAGCTCCAATGCTCCTTGTAGAGGCAAGGAGCAAAAACCTAGAATAATTATAAAATATCAGTAACTGTACAGAGATATGAAAGTAACTAAATAGTAATATACTTATAAGCAAGCGTACATTATTATAACTATAATTAAAGTTACCCAATTCAACTAAAGATGTCATATCCTGTTACAATTTGATCGAAGACACTCTCTATAAAAGTGGTGTCTTCGCTGTCCCCCTCGAAATGTACAATTACATTATCCTACATGAAAAAAAAAATTGCTATCCACTCATCAGATTATATTAAAACGACTGACTACAAGTAAAGTATAAAAAAATCTCACCATAAAGAGGGGGTTAAGAAAATGTCGCACTACAACACCATTTTGTTCTAATTGTTGGTGATCCCATAGTGTTGCAGCAAAGATGACAACTTAATTTAGGCAGCTCAATATTAAACAATGGAACTGAATATTAAATAATGCTATGAAAAGTAAGTAATACATACCATATTGATACCCACTGTCTATTGTAGAAAGTGTGCAAGTCTGATTGTGACAAGTGGACTCTGAGCATACTAACAAGCACCCTTTCATATAAACAGAATGTATGTGAATCATATTGTCACAGAAATATATAAATTAGTTTGAACTAGCAAATTAATTTTGAGGTACCTGTCTCCATCAAACAATGATTTGCGGGCGCAATATGAAAACAGGGCGTTGAGGGCAGAGTTATTTTAGTTTTTAGACCAGGCCGCCAATGGTTTTTTCCTAGCATATGTTCTTGTTTGGCAGGGAGGAACATCCTCATCTACTTTACCAACAGGGACTTCCTCAGGTTGTTCTTTTTCCTAAGGTTCCCCTTTGGTTTTCTCCGGCTCCTCAGCTTCTTGCTGAGATGCCGGGGATGCAGTAGTAGTAGTTCCCCAGCTTTTTGCTGAGATGCCAAGGATGCAGCAGCAGGTGCCCCCTGGGTTTTATTGTGTTCCTCCTGAGTTTCTTCCTACTGTGCTCTATCGAGAGACTTTTAGGCCGCAGCCATCAATTCAATGTCAACAAGTTTTAATTTCTTATAAACTGTTGACATTACTTTTTTATAGATATTCCTTGTGAGCTGAAACAAAGTTAAAGTTAACTCTATAAAAAAATAAGCCCTAGTGATGTGGCAGTTAGTGTTTAGTGTTTACCTCATGTTGCAGCGTACTCGCAGAAATGTCCGGATCCTGGCCGGCGCTTTCTAGGGGGACAACACCCTGGAATGTATGTCATTATGTTAAATGAATCAACCTTTACAAAAGTACATTGAAAACAACATGCTTGTAACTTCACATACACATGCTTGAAAGTTTACATATATAATGTTTGAAAGAAATAATATGAGTGCTTGTAACTTAACAAATACTTTACAATACCTCTTTGCCTTTCCTCTCAATTTGAATGCGCCTTTGAATTTGTTTGTTTTTCCATTGCCTCGTCAAAGGCGCCTCACTACTGACTTGGATTGATGGGTTGGGGAATTTGTAGAAGTAAAAAAGCTATTAATTCAAAATAATAAAACTATCAGTTGTAAATTTCAAGTAACAATATACAAGTCCAAAATGTGACAACAAAACATAGCTTACCATTAAGAAGAATGTACAACCACCGAGTGATTTCTTTAATCCCCTCCCCGCTTTAAACTCCTAGATCTCAGCCACCAGCGAATCTAAAACTAGTTGACCCCAATTATACTGTGATGGATTATTGACGTCTGCTACAGGATCTAGGAGTCTAGTACCAAGGGCATTCTTGGAGGTTGGGCAGAGGAGCACAGTCAAGGCATACAAGATGGATGATCTTCTGAACATTATATCCACAGTGCCTAACCTAATATTTGCTTACAAAGTGGTTAGGCTTACGCCCTTAAGTGTCTGCACCTCTGCAGACACTTTCCTGCCCCTCTTGTCACCCAGAGCTATGGACGTGCCAGACGAAGGTATGCCAAGTACTGTGCCAATGTCCGTAGCTGTGACCTCAGCCCTGTTGTCCTAGACAACCATTGCTCTTGCATAACAATCAAAATTGTTGACCAGTTCCACATAGATGTCCAGGGCCAACAGTATACAGTCAATCTCCAACAAACCCCCAAAACTCATCTCGAGAACATGCTGCCTTTGCTCTTCAGTTAGTTGGGCAACTAACTTCTGAAATTTTGTTGGAGAACACCTTGATAGGACAGCAGTCTATTTCCACGATAATGCCAAAAGTAAAAATTCAGTGCTTGTAATTTGGCATTTTTGTATGTAATTTGTTTGACATGTTTATAGTAGTAAGATTGCAGGTGGTTGCTTAAAAATTTACCATTAACATAATCGTTATTATAGTTTAACATACATATGCTCATAACTTAGCACTTACATCATGAGGCTTTGCATCACTCTTAGACTGATATTTGTCCTTGAAGGCTTGCCACCTTCTGGCAGCTTCATCACACCTCTCATTCTCTGAGGAGGGCAGCTCATTCTATGCATTTAGTACGGCTCGATGACCCTGTGCAAATCCTGACCCGTAAGTTTGTGCATTCTGAGCCATGAATTGCAGCCTGCAATCAACAATACTTTGTTAATTACATATTTTGTACAATATTATGAATTTTAATATGGACAATATTACCTGAAAAGATGTAGACCACTAACACATCTGTCCCCATGCTTTATGGGGGCGTCATCTGCGCTGCTCGTAGAAGCAGCAGCAGCAGCAGTTGTCCATCCTGTTTTCTGTGCAACTCTTTTACGTGCCATTCTGTATAAGCAACATTGGCAGAATAATAACAAACCATGCTATGGATGGTTGACACACAGCACATACTTGTAAACTCGCACAAAAAGGATAGATTTCCTAAGATTGCTCGCAACCCATAGTTAGTGAAAACATATAATATTGGCCAAATATTATATAAACTATTCACTTTATCATCAGTTTCGTTAATGCTCAACTAATGGAAAGCAAAATATACAAAACAAAGCCAGTAACATGGCCGGTGCAAATTATACAGAACATTTATATAAACTGTTCACTAAATAGAAGGTTTCGTTAATGCTCAATCAATGGAAAGCAAAATATACAGAACAGAGACAGTAACATGACCGGTAAAAAATACTTACAGACAGCGAGAAGCTAAATTAGGGCAGAAAACAAAGACGAGGGGAGGAAGAGAGAGCTTACAAGCTTCCTTGGTAGCTGCTCTTTCTAGGTTGACAGTGTGGTGGGTTGTGGATTATCGTTCCGGCAGTGCTCGGTCGATGGTATGAGAAGGGTTTGGCAGTGCTCGTGTCGTCCCCTAGTTCTTTTCGTCGCTTAGGGTGCTCAAAGCAGTAAAGATATCATTCAGTCACTGTACCATTTATGGGATGTACAAACAGAGTGTACATAGGGAAGAGGAGGTGACGTGTAATCATTAGTATGGTAGAACATTTAAGAAGTCTAAGGAATAGATTTGTTTGGTCGTGCTCATTCTGTTTAGTTCCGTTAGAGGCAAATTTCCTATATGTTACAAGCATAGGTCAGTAAGTTATAAGCATACATTAGTTCAATTACAAGCATAATTGTCCTGGCACCAAAATGGCTGGGAGTTCAGTTATAGGCAAATTTCCTGTATGTTACAAGCATAGATGAGTAAGTTACAAGCATACATCAGTTCAGTTACAAGCATGATTGTCCTGGTACCAAAATGGCCAGGAGTTCAATTACAGGCAGATTTCCTGTATGTTACAAGCATAGTTGAATAAGTTACAAGCATACATCAGTTCAGTTACAAGCATGATTGTCCTAGTACCAAAATGGCCGAGCGTTCCATTACAGGCAGATTTCCTGTATGTTACAAGCATAGATGAGTAAGTTACAAGCATACATCAGTTCAGTTACAAGATGATTGTCCTAGCACCAAAATGGCCGAGAGTTCAATTATAGGCATATTTCCTGTATGTTACAAGCATATGTCAGTTGAGTTACAATCATACACCAGCTCAATTATAAGCATGATATCTTGGCACCACAGTGGCCAAGCATTTTGTTACAAGCAGATTTCCTGTATGTTGCAAGCATATGTCAATTGAGTTACAATCATACACCAGCTGAGTTACAAGCATGATATCCTGGCACCACAGTGGCCGAGCATTCCATTACAGGCATATTTCCTGTATGTTACAAGCATATGTCATTTGAGTTACAATCATACACTAGCTCAGTTACAAGCATGATATCCTGGCACCATAGTGCTGGGCGTTCCGTTACGTGTAGATTTCCTGTATGTTACAAGCATAGGTCAGTTGAGTTACAATCATACACCAACTCAGTTACAAGCATGATTATCAATATATATAAAAGTCAATTGTCATTCTGTTTCAAAACTAACCGTAGTCGATTGTTTGGAATTTATAGAAATCAAAACAAACCATAGTTTACGGTTTTGGTTTGGGATCATGTTTGGTGATTTACTACATAGAGTGGACTACATTCATTGAACAAATTCATTGTCTATGTCAATTAATTATAGCAATCATACATTATCCAACAAATATATTTATAGAGTATATGCAGTCACACTAATACAAAAAATCGCTTGTTCGGTAGCCCAGATAAGGGTGGATAAGGATACTTTAACCACCCTTATCCGAGCTTAGTAGATAGGATAAAAGAAGGTCGAATCAAGTTCGGACAAGAGAGAGATTGGATAATAGCAATGCCAAATTTGGTAAACTATATTGGGGGGAGGGGTAAGGTAATATTATCTAACCCCCACTCAACTTATCTGGACAATATTATCCTCACTACCACCGCTAACCGTTACTTCTGCCATTTCTGCCAAATAAAATAATTAACCAAATCACTATGCGGTCAAGATATTTTATCCAAAACTTTCCCTATCCTGCTTTATCCTATCCAACCTATCGAACGACCCCATATATATAGAGTATACATGATTTGGTTTGGTTTGGTTCGGTTTGATACTGAAATTCAAACCAAATCATACTTTGCAGTTTAAAATTTTTATAAACCAAACCGAACCACGGTTTATAGTTTGGTTCGGTTTCAAACCATGGTTTGTGATTTTCAAAATACAATGAATTAAATTCACTATTTTTATAAAAATTTTAACAGAGTTTTCCTAAAAATTAGTCATCCATTTTTTCCCCAACATGTTTAACTTAATAAATTCATTATTTATTAATTAACTATAATAGTTATACATTTTATAATAAATATATTTATACCATGTTACAGAATTTCACTATTACTAATAGAAATTATACTCTAAAAAAGAAAAATAATCAATTATTATAATCCATGTGAATATAAAAGAAAACAAGAAAAAGAAACATACAGTCAAACAATAGAAATATACTATATATATAAAGATAGAATTTTTAATTTTTTATATATATAAACTATACGTTTGGTACGGTTTGTCAAAACATCAAATTCAAACCAAATCACACTCTACGGTTTGGTTCGGTTTATGCAGTCTAATCGGTTTGGTTCGATTTTTGAACACCCCTACCTAACATGGGCGCCCCTCACCCAAAATTTGCACATCATAAGGCGGGTAAGTATAAAACATTACAAAATTTAGTTCCCCCCCTCGCAAGTTTATCTCATACGCGCTGACCTACATTATGATAACACACAGATAGAGAGAGAGAGTGTGTGTGTGTGTGTGTGTGTGAGAGAGAGAGACGACCCACACGACGGGTGCCTTCATTCTTCCAAGGTGCGACTGTGGTCCACTATGCTACGTTCCTCCTCGCAACTGCATTCTTGCCTATGGCGTTGCAAAATATATTTGTAAGTATTTTTTATTCTCAGTTTCTGCATTATTTCATTAAACCCATTTTTGGGTCCTTCCGTATTACCTTGATGTAAGAGTTTATTCTGTATGAGTTTATATTGGATAGTTTAATATATAGAATCTGTGCTCTATTTTCTTAGTTTTTCCAGTTTGCTTGTTGTCGCATCTGTATGACTATTTTCCGTACAAATAGTATAACTTGCTCATGGTTATGGGAATGGAATGTTAGATAACATTGAAATTCAACAATTTTGTTACCTATTCTTCTCCCAAAATAAGCCCTTCGCAGAATATGGCTTCCAATCGGGATTGGATGTACCGGCGCTTATATGGAAATGAGTTTCTAAGGGACGAGTTTGCTAGGGGGTAGTATAATTTCTAAAATTCGCATATTCCCATCCAGAGATTGTGAATAATGCTTGTATAAAATGCCCATGTTTTAAAATGTCGCAATCAGAAATTTAATGACCGTGAAACTGTATACTATCACCTCGTATGTTATGGTTTTGAGAAAGGCTACACTACCTGGGATATTCATGGGGAACCATTTCGCTACATCCAGTTGGTGAAACTTCTACATCTAGGAATGATGACAACTTTGGGATAAGAGACATTATCTTGGATGTTGCAGGACCGAATTTTGATTGGTCATTTCCTAGGGATGACCATCCAAAGGGCAGGAAACAACCACCCAACCCAAAAGCTGAGAAGTTCTATCAATTGTTAAAAGATGCTGAGGAACCTTTGTGGGAAGGTTGTGCAAAACAGACAAGATTGTCCGCAGTGTTGCAGATGTTGAATATTAAGTCCAATTTCAACCTATATGAACCATGTATGGATCGCATCATAACATTGATGACAAGCACGATACCAGAAGATGTAGTGTTTTCCAAGTAACTTGTACAATTCAAAGAAGATGGTGGCCAAACTTGGGTTGAGTTATCAAAAGATCGATGTTTGTTAGATAACATGTTATATTACAAAGAAGACATGCACAAGACAAAGTACACGATGTGCGTCATGAGAGATACAAGCCACGAAATGCAGGCTCTAGAATAGATGTATCATTCAAGGTTTTGCGCTACCTACCTCTCATCCCAATACTTCAAAGGCTTTATGTGTCAAAGATTATATCCAAGGAAATGACATGGCACTGCTATAATCCGTGTGAAGATAGTAGCATGGCACACCTTGCGCATACTGAAGTGTGGAAGTATTTTGATCGTACTCATCCTCAATTTGCATATGAGCCACGCAATGTTCGCCTAGGAATGTGCATAGATGGATTTACTCCATTCAACAACAATGCCATTCCTTATTCTTACTGGCCAATAATGCTGGTCGTATATAATCTTCCCCCGGCATGGCAATGGAGAAACTATATATTTTCTTAAATATGGTTATTCCGGGTCCAAAATCCCCCAGAAAAAAGTTAAATATGTTTTTGCGGCCTCTTATTGATGAATTACAACTATTATGGCATAAAAGAGTCGAGACGTATGATGCAATTAATGAATTTCATTATGCGGGCAGCCCTTATGTGGACAATTAATGACTTCCCCGCCTACGGCATGGTATCTTGCTAGAGCACTCATGGTAGATTGTCTTATCCATATTGTATGGAACGTACGAAGGCTTTCCGTCTAATCAATGGATGGAAGCACTCATGGTTTGATTGTCATTGTCAATTCTTGCCTTCTAATCACGCATATCGAGCACAAAGTCGACAGTTTATTCGAGGTCGACGTGAAAAAGACAATCCTCCTCCACGTTTATCAAGAACAGAAATCAAGAAGAGACTATCTATATTGCCTCCATAAAGTTACGATGAAGATGGGAATCCTAAAGATTTGCCTACATATGGCGAAGCACATAATTAGGTTAACAGAAGCATCTTTTAGGAGTTGCCTTATTGGACCACAAATCTTATTCGCCATAACTTGGATGTGATGCATATTGAAAGAAATGCCTTCAAAAATGTGTTCAACACTTTGCTAGATATGAAGGGAAGGTCGAAGTATAATGGGAATGCAAGGAAAGACATAGAGTTATACTGTAATCAGCTTGAACTACATATGTTTCAGAATAATAGAGGACAACTAGTGAAACCCAAAGCAACCTACACACTAAGTGCCGAACAAATGAAAGAGGTGTGCGAATGGACGAAAGGCCTAAAACTTCCTGATGGCTATGCTTCAAATATTGGTCGGTGTGTGAACGAAAAGGAGTGGAAGTTATATACAATGAAGAGTCATGATTGCCATGTGTTCATGCAGAGGTTACTTCCAATTGTTTTCCATGACCTCTTACCTAAACTGGTGTGGGAAGCCATATCAGAGCTGAGCATTTTCTTTAGAGACATATGCTCAACTGTTTTGCATGTAAAACAGATGTAGCTCTTGGAAAATAATATTGTGGAGATAATCTGTAAATTAGAGAAAATCTTCCCACCGGCATTCTTCAATATAATGGAGCATCTTCTCATCCACTTGGCCTACGAAGCAAAAGTTGGCGAGCTGGTACAATATCGTTGGATGTATCAATTTGAAAGGTATAATACTAAGTTACCATATCCGACAATGTACAGTTTTGCATTTATGCATTGTCAATTATCACGCAAACCAAATCAATATAATCTCTATATTTTCACAGGTTTCTATGCCGTTTAAAGTAAAAGGTGAAAAATCGTGCCCATGTGGAAGCTTCTATTGTGTGAGGCATGCATTATTGAGGAAGTGACAACATTTTCCTCTTTATACTTTGACTCCAACATACACACTAGATTAAATCAAGTGCCCAAAAATGACGATGGTGGTGAAATGCAGTTGCGTGGGGAGCTTTCAATTTTTTGTCATCCAGGTAGACCTCTTGGGACTCAAAGAAATCGGCGACATTTCCACAACAACATAGAATATTAAGCGGCACACAGATATGTGCTCCTAAATTATGAAGAAGTTGTTCTTTTTACCATGTGAGTTCTCATAACACGCAATTTATGATGACCTCAGAAATAGTTCTAACTTATTATGATTGATTTTTGGATTTGTCCAGCAAGTTTGATGAAGACATGTATAGGCTATACCCAAGCCTTACGGAGGAGGACTTGGGGAGATTACAGGATTCCAAATTCCCCCGATAGTTGTTGAATTATGTAAGTATAACAAAGTAACAGTTTCAGCCACTAACTGTATCATGACTGCTAAAATTACGTAAATACAACTTCGCAGGTTAGAGATCCTCAACATATGGTTGATGAAAACATTTGCTGCATAGCACAAGGACCTAGTCAGTTGGTCAAAACATACAATGATTATTTTGTAAATGGATATAAATTTCACAAGCTTGATTACGGGCGGCATAAATCCACATTGAATAGTGGTGTCTGTGTGCTAGGGAGCTCATGTAGCGAGAATTAGGTTGATTATTACGAATTGTTGGAAGAGGTGCAGGAATTGGAATACTTTGGAATGGGAAACCATGTCGTTTTATTCAAATCCCATTGGTTTGATGTGTCCCCTAGCCATCTTAGACTGAATCCGCGATTTGGGCTTGTTGAAATCAATCACACCCAGAAGCTTAGCACTACTGATCCATTTGTATTGGCTTAACAAGCCCAACAAGTCTACTACACAAGTTTTTCTAGAAACACTAGGGGGAGGCGTGACTGGTATGCAGTGTGTAAAGTTAAATCAAGAAGCAAAATTTAGATGTCCCATTTCAAGAAGAACGTGTACCAGCATCATTTCAGATTGTCCTTACTGTTGAACTTGATTCTCCGGGTATCTTAGTAGATCATAGTGCAGCACCAATTGAGGTACCTGTTGAGGAACTTCAACCCATCCAATCCTAGTCAAGTACACGAGAGGGAGTAGAATTTGAAGAGGGAGATACGGATGAATCTAAACCTGAATTTGAAGATTTTGATTCAAATAGTAGTTGGGATGGGGGATGATTAGTGACCAGTGACTTTTGTATCGAACTGCTAAATAACATTTACAAAATATTTAGAAATCTAATTCTACTGTTGTACATGCCCATTTTCCTTATATGTTTACAATATTTAGTTTTTGTTTCAAGTTTGACAAGCTGTCCAAGGTTTATCTTTTTGTTTGTTGAACTGTTTATATAATTTTGTTGAACTCTTTAGTATTAACTCACACAATATGCTTCAGTATTAAGTCACACAATATGTTGTATTAATAGGTCCAGTGGATAATCAAATGTTTTAAGCATTTTGTCAGGAATAGTAGCAGCATCAAATGTTTTATGGTAGTGAATTTTAATATATTGTGAATTTGGCATTAGAAGCTTACTCGAACTCTCTTCGACTTGTTGTCGACATAATCACCCTTTCCTTGTTTTCTCTGGTGAGTACGATCATGGACCGCAACTTGGCTTACCCTCGTCCCACCTTGTTCCTAGTGTATTAATTCATTAAGTGAATAATTTATGTAAATAAATGTAACTGAACTGTGACTATGATAAGAAATTTACCATTCTACGTTTATGCTTGGCAAATGAAATGGAACCGCCAGTGTGCTTTACAATTGATCCATCTTTCTTAGTCAATCTATTCTCTCTGGCTTTTATGCACTTATTCTGATAGTTTGGTGCATTCATCCAGCCATTACAGATTGCCTCCCAGTCAGTGACGAGCATGTATTTGGGCACTGCTCTCATTAGATTCCTTGGGTCATCACTCCCAACTTACTGGATTGCTGCTTTCTTTATTCTATGAATTGTGTTTTGTAATTTCTCTTGTGGGTTTGCTCTCATGAGTGTCGTATACCAATATCATGGTGTGGCAACCACGTGTACATCTCCTATCAGAATTAGAATAAATTTTTGCAATTACAAATATGTAAATTAGCGATTCTTGTTATGTAAAACAAATATTTGTTTGGATATATATAGTATTACCTTAAATTTATTAAATAGGTTGTCCTTCCTATCTAGAGGGACTTGCTCCCATGTTGCATGTGGCTCTAGATACCTCCTAAGAATGGACATTATTTGGCGAGTGACACCCTCAGGAATGAGCTGCCAAATGCAAATTGAATGAAGTTCAGTTGTAGCAATATGTAGATAAGTTAAGACTAAATAATAAAATTAGACTAAGTTAGAAGCAAAGTTTACCCATCATGAAATGGTTGGATATGTTGGTGGCCATCAATATGGGTAGGTTTAGAACTCGTAAATTCAGGCTGACCTACATGTGCTGTGCTGGAAGGAGAATGGTGGCCAGCATGTTCAACGCTAGATGGAGAGGGCTAGCCCACAGCTGTAGCGCTCGACGATGTATCTATCGGCCTTTGACTCATCTCGAATATGGAATTCATCAGCTGCTTAGTTAAACGTCCAAGGCACCTGGTTAGTAGTGTGCCTGTCGCCAAGTCCACGCCCACCTTTGTCACGCCTACCAAGTCCTCGACCTCTGCTAGAAGACATCCTACACATACAGCATGCATTGCCAATATAATCTTTTTCATAAATCCAAATTTTGACAGTTGACAGGACAAAAAGTAGAGGTTACCTAATTAGTTTTGTCAGGTGAAATGGAGTAGTAGATAGCTGGATGAGTTAATACAACATATTACGTGAGTTAATACTGAAGAGTTCAACAAAATCACATGAACAGCTCAACAAACAAAAAAATAAATCTTGGACAACTTGTCGAACTTGAAACAAAAACTAAATATTGTAAACATATAAGGAAAATTACCATGTACAGCAGTAGAATTACATTTTTAAATATATTGTAAATGTTATTTGGCAGTTCGATACAAAAGTCACTAGTCGCTAATCATCCCCCCCATCCCAACTACTATTTTAATCAAAATTTTCAAACTCAAGTTCAGATTCATCTGTATCTCTCTCTTCAAATCCACTCCCTCTTGTGTACTTGGCTGCGATTGGATGGATCGAAGTTCCTCAACAGGTACCTCAATTGGGGCTGCACTATGATCTACTAAGATATCCGAGAATCAAGTTCAATAGTAAGGAAAAATCTGAAATGGTGCTGGTACACGTTCTTGAAATAGAGTATCAGGTATAGGAAGATCGCGTTCCCTCTGCCTTGCCAAAAGGGGCATCTGAATTTTGTTTCTTGATTTAACTTTACACACTGCATGCCAGTCACGCCTCCCCCTAGTGTTTCTGGGGAAACTTGTGTAGTAGACTTGCTGAACTTGTTGAGCCAATACAAATGGATCAACAGTGTTCAGCTTCCGGGTGTGATTGATTTCAACAAGCCCAAACTGCGGATTTAGTCTAACATGGCTAGGGGACACATCAAACCAATGGTATTTAAATAAAACGACATGGTTTCCCATTCCAAAGTATTCCAATTCCAGCACCTTTTCCAACAATCCGTAATAATCAACCTCATCCTTGTTCCATGAGCTCCCCAGCACACAGACACCACTATTCAATGTGGATTTATGCCGCCCATAATCAAGCGTGTGAAATTTATACCCATTTATAAAATAACCATTGTATGTTTTGACCAATTGATTAGGTCCTTTTACTATGCAACAAATGTTTTCATCAACCATATGTTGA
The DNA here is from genome assembly GCA_911865555.2 of Thlaspi arvense. Lineage (NCBI taxonomy): Eukaryota > Viridiplantae > Streptophyta > Magnoliopsida > Brassicales > Brassicaceae > Thlaspi > Thlaspi arvense. The sequence continues at coordinate 40,285 of CAJVSB020000759.1, forward strand.
GGATCTCTAACCTGCGAAATTGTATTGACGTAATTTTTGCTGTCATGATACAGTTAGTGGCTGAAACTGTTACTTGGTTATACTTACATAATCCAGCAACCATCAGGGGAATTTGGAATCCCGTAATCTCCCCCAGTCCTCCTCAGTAAGGCTTGGGTATAGCCTATACATGTCTTCATCAAACTTGCTGAACAAATCCAAAAACCAATCATAATAAGTAAGTTAGAACTGTTTCTGAGGTCATCATAAACTGCGTGTTATGAGAACTCACATGGTAAAAGGAATAACTTGTTCACAATTTAAGAGCACATATCTATGTGCCACCCAATATTCTACGTTGTTGTGAAAATTTCGCCGATTTCTTTGAGTCACAAGAGGTCTACCTGGATGTCGAAAAATTGAAAGCTCCCCACGCAACTGCACTTCCCCACCATTGTCATTTCTGGGCACTTGATTTAATCTGGCGTGTATATTGGAGTCAAAGCATAAAAAGTAAAATGTTGCCACTTCCTCAATAATGTATGCCTCCATAATAGAAGCTTCCACATGGGCACCATTTTTCACCTTTTGCTTTAAACGGCATAGAAACCTGTGAAAATATAGAGACTATATTGATTTGTGTACGTGATAATTGACCAATGCATAAATGTAAAACTGTACATTGTCGGATATGGTAATTTAGTATTATACCTTTCAAATGGATACATCCAAAGATACTATACTGATCTGCCAACTTTTGCTTCGTAGGTCTAGTGGATGGGAAGATGCTCCATTACATTGAAGAATGTCAGTGGGAAGATTTTCTCTAATTTACAGATTATCTCCACAATATTATTTTCCAGGAGCTACATGTGTTTTACATACAAAACAGTTGAGCATATGTCTCTAAAGAAAACGCTCAGCTTCGATATGGCTTCCCACACCAGTTTAGGTAAGAGGTCATGGAAAACAATTGGAATTAACTTCTGCATGAACACGTCACAATCATGACTCTTCATTGCATAGAACTTCCACTCCTTTTCGTTCACACACCGACCAATATTTGAAGCATAGTCATCGGGAAGTTTCAGGCCTTTCGTCCATTTGCACACCTCTTTCACTTGTTCGGCACTTAGTGTGTAGGTTGCTTTGGGTTTCACTAGTTGTCCTCTATTGTTCTGAACATATGTAGTTCATGCCAATCACAGTACAACTCTATGTCTTTCCTTGCATTCCTATTGTCTTTTGACCTTCCCTTCACATCTCTCAAAGTGTTGAACACATTTTCGAAGACATTTCTTTCAATATGCATCACATCCAAGCTATGGCGAATAAGATTTGTGGTTCAATAAGGCAACTCCCAAAAGATGCTTCTTTTAACCCAATTATGTGCATCGCTATATGCAGGCAAATCTTTAGGATTCTCATCTCCATCGTAGCTTTGTAAAGACAATATAGATAGTCTCCTCTTGATTTCTGTTCCTGATAAATGTGGAGGAGGATTGTCTTCTTCACATCGACATCGGATAAACTGTCGACTTTGTGCTTGGTATGCGTGATTGGAAGGCAAGAATTGACGGTGATAATCAAATCATGAGTACTTCCGTCCATTGATTAGATGAAAAGCCTTTGTACGCTCCATACGATATGGACAGGACAATCTACCATGAGTGCTCCAGCAAGATACCATGTCGTAGGTAGGAAAGTCATTAATTGTCCACATAAGGGCTACCTGCATAATGAAATTCTGTTTATTGAATGCATAATACATCTCGACTCCTTCATGCCATAATAGCTGTAATTCATCAACAAAAGGCCGCAAAAACACATCAAACTTTTTTTTGAGGGATTTTGGACCTAGAATAACCATATTTAAGAAAATATATGGTTCTTCATTACCATGCCCGAGGGAAGATTGTATACGACCAGCATTACTGGCTAGTAAGAATAAGGAATGGTATTGTTGTTGAATGGAGTAAATCCATTTGTGCACATTCCTAGGCAAACATTGCCTGGCTCAGATGCAAATTAAGGAAAAGTACGATCAAAATACTTCCACGTTTTAGTATGCACAGGGTGTGCCATGCTACCATCTTCACATGGATTATGGAAGTGCCATGTCATCTCCTTGGATGTAATCTTTGACATATAAAGCCTGTGAAATCTTGGGATGAGAGGTAGGTAGCGCAAAACCTTGAATGGCACATCTATTCTAGAGTCTACATTTCGTGGCTTGTATCTCTCATGACCACACATCGTGCATTTTGTCTTGTGCATGTCTTCTTTGTAATATAACATGCAATTTCTCTGACAAATATCGATCTTCTGATAACCCAATCCAAGTTTGGCCATCATCATCTTTGAATTGTACAAGTTACTTGGGAACACTACAGCTTCTGGCATCGTGCTTCTCATCAATGTTATCATGCGATCTATACATGGTTCGGATAAGTTGAAATCGGACTTAATATTTAACATTTGCGACACTACGGACAATTTTGTCTATTTCGCGCAACCTTCCCACAAAGGTTCCTCAGCATCTTTTAACAATTGATAGAACTTCTCAGCTTCTAGGTTAGGTGGTTGTTCCCTGTCCATTGGATGCTCACCCCTAAGAAATGACCAATCAAATTTTGGTCCTATAGCATCCAAGATCATGTCTCTCATCCCAAAGTTGTCATCATTCCTGGATGTAGAAGTTTCACCAACTGGACGTAGGCGAAATGGTTCCCCATGAATGTCCCAGACAGTGTAGCTTTTCTCAAAATCATAACGTATAAGGTGATAGTGTACAGTTTCATGGTCATTGAATTTCTAATTGTGACACTTTAAACATGAGCATTTTATAGAAGCATTATTCACAATCTCTGGATAGGAATATACGAAATTCAAAAATCGTACTACCCCCCTAGCAAACTCATCCTTTAGAAACCCATTTCCATCAAAGTGCCGGTACATCCAATCTCGATTAGAAGCCATATTCTGCGAATGACTTATTTTGGAAGAAGAGTAGGTAACAAAATTATTAAATTTCAATGTTATCTAACATACCATTCCTATAACCATGAGTGAGTTATACTATTTGTACGACAAATAGTCATACAGATGTGACAAGAAGCAAACTGAAAAAACTAAGAAAATAGAGCACATATTCTATATATTAAACCACCCAATATAACCTCGTACAGAAAACCATATAAACTCTCACACCAAGGTAATACGGAAGGACCAAAAATGGGTTTGATGAAATAATGCAGAAACTGAGGATAGAAAACACTTACAAATACTAGAAATAATGCCACGGGCAAGAATGTAGTTGCGAAGAGGAACGCAGAATAGTGGACCATAATCGCACCTTGGAGGAATCAAGGCACTCGTCGTATGGGTCGTCTCTCTCTCTTGCGCTCTCTCTCTCCCTCTATCTATGTGTTATTGTAATGTAGGTCAGCACTTATGAGACAAACTTGTGAGGAGGGGAACTAAATTTTGGAATGTTTTAAATTTACCTACCTTATGATGTCCAAATTTTGGGTAAGGGGCACCCGTCACTCAAGTATTGGGAAAGAAAAAAAATATCATGTTTAATTGGATAAAATGATTTCTAACTATTAAATTTCAATAATTAAACAAGATACATGTATTAATTAATAGAAAGTATATTTACAATGTGTGTGTGTTTATATATATATATATCCACATGTGTGTGTGTGTATACATGCGTGTATATATCCATATATGTGTGTGTGTATACACACGTGTGTATATCAATACATATGTGTGTGTGTGTCTATTTACACCCGCACACGCACCCATGGATGTATTATATGTATGTAATAGTGGGTTATAATTTGTCACGTATCTAAAATGAGTGTTCAACAAACCGAACCAAACCATTTTAACAATGATGAGATTGTGGTTTAGTTTGGTTGGTTCAATTTGGGAAAGAATGGAATTGTGTATAGTTTTCTTTGATATTTGACAGTCAGACAAACTCAACCAATCGAACAAGTCCCTCTATTATATGCTACACTGATGTATACTCTCTCTATATATATAGGGTCGTTCGGTAGGTTGGATAGAACAAAGTAAGATATGACAAGTTTTGGATAAAGTATCTTGACCGCATAGTGATTTGGATAATTATCTTATTTAGTAGAAATGGCAGAAGTAACGGTTAGCGGTGATAGTAAGGATAGTATTATCTAGATAAGTTGAGTGAGGGTCGGATAATATTATCTTACCCCTCCCCCAATATAGTTTATCCAGATTTGGCCCTGCTATTATCTAATCTCTCTCCTGCCCAAACTTGATCTAACCTTCTTTTATCCTATCTACTGAATATGGATAAGGGTGGATAAACTATCCTTATCCACCCTTATCTAGGCTACCGAACAAGCCATTTGTATTAGTGTGACTAAACGTACTCTATAAATTTATTTGTTGGATAATGTATTATTGCTATAATCAATTGACATAGATAATGAATTTGTTCAATGAATGTAGCCCATTCTATGTAGTAAATCACCAAACATGGTTCCAAACCAAAACCATAAACTATGGTTTGTTTTAGTTTCTAAAAATTCCAAATAATCAACTATGGTTAGTTTGAAACAGGATGACAACTAACTTTTATAAATATATTTTTTATCAGTGTATAAAATGGATAGGGTTGCACATAGTTCAGTGAGCAGAGATGATGTTTGTGACATACTGGTCTATGCTTGTAACATGAAAGAACTCTACTTGTAACGGAACGCTCGGCCATTGTGGTGCCAAGATATCGTGCTTGTAACTGAATTGGTTTATGCTTGTAACTTACTGGTCTATGCTTGTAACATAAAGGAACTCTGCCTGTAACTGAACGCTCGGCCATTGTGGTGTTAGGACATCATGCTTGTAACTGAACTGCTTTATGCTTGTAACTTATTGGTCTATGCTTATAACATAAAGGACTCTGCCTGTAACTGAACGCTCGGCCATTGTGGTGCTAGGACTTCATGCTTGTAATTGAACTGCTTTGTGCTTGTAACATAAAGGAACTCTGCCTGTAACTGAACACTCGGCCATTGTGGTGCCAGGACTTCATGCTTGTAACTGAACTAGTTTATGCTTGTAACTTACTGTTCTATGCTTGTAACATAAATGAACTCTACTTGTAACTGAACACTCGGTCATTATGGTGCCAGGACTTCATGCTTGTAACTGAACTGGTTTTTGCTTGTAACTTACTAGTCTATGCTTGTAACATAAAGGAACTCTGCCTGTAACTGAACGCTCAGCCATTGTGGTGCCAGGACTTCATGTTTGTAACTGAACTAGTTTATACTTGTAACTTAATGGTGTATGCTTATAACATGAAGGAACTCTGCCTGTAACGGAACACTCGGCCATTATTAAGCCCAAAAATCATGCTATAACTGAAATGATTTATGCATGTGACCAAAATGGGTCATTACTTGTAACTTATAACCAAACGGAACTATTCACACTACTTTTTAAATGTTCTGCCGTACTAATGATTATGCGCCGCCTTCTTTTATCCATGCACACCCTCTCTGTACATCCCATAAATGGTACAGTGACTAAATTTTATGATTACTGCTCTAAGCACCCTAAGCGACGAAGAAAACCAAGCAACGCCATGAGCACTACCAAACCCTTCTTATACCATCGTCCAGCACCGCCGGAATGAGAACCCACAACCCACCACATCGTCAACTCAGAAGAAGGAACTACCAAGGAAGCTTGTAAGCTCTTTCTTCCTCCCCTCGTCTATGTTTTCTGCCCTAAATTTGCTTCCGCCGTTTGTATATTTTGCACCGGCCATGTTACCAGCTCTGTTCTACATATTTTGCTTTCTATTGGTTGAGCATTAACAAAACCGATGATAAAGTGAACAGGTTATATAAATGTTCTGTATATTTTGCACCGGCCATGTTACTGGCTTTGTTCTGTATATTTTGCTTTCTATTAGTTGAGCATTAACAAAACTGATGATAAAGTGAACAATTTATATAATATTTGGCCAATATTGTATGTTTTCACCAACTATGGGTTGCGAGCAATCTTAGGAAATCTATCCTTTTTGTGCGAGTTTACAAGCATGTGCTGTGTGTCAACTATCCATAGCATGGTTCGTTATTATTCTGCCGATGTTACTTATACAGAATGGCACGTAAAAGAGTTGCGTAGAAAATGGGACACACGTCTGCTGCTGCTGCTGCATTTGCGAGCAGCATAGATAAAGCCCCAATAAAGTATGGGAACAGATGTGTTACTAGTTTACATCTTTTCAAGTAATATTGTCCATCTTAAAATTGACAATATTGTACAAAATATGCAATTAACAAAATATTATTGATTGTAGGCTGGAATTCATGCTCAGAATGCACAAACATACGGCTCGAGATTTGCACGGGGTCATTAAGCCGTACCAAATGCATGGAATGAGCTACTCTCCTCAAAGAATGAGAGGTATGATGAAGCTGCCAGGAGAAGGCGACAAGCCTTCAAGGACAAATATCACTCTAAGAGTGATGCAAAATCTCATGATGTAAGTGCTAAGTTACAAGCATATGTATGTTAAACTATAATAATGATTATGTTAATGGTAAATTTCAAGCAAACACCTGCAATCTTACTACTATAAACATGTCCAACAAATTACATACAAAAATGCCAAATTACAAGCATTGAATTCTTACTTTCAGCATTATCGTGGAAATAAGCTGCTATCCTGTCAAGGTGTTCTCCAACAAAATTTCAGAAGTTAGTTGCCCAACTAACTGAAGAGTAGAGGCAGCATGTTCGAGAGATAGGTTTTGAGGGTTTGTTAGAGGTTGACTGTAAACAGTTGGCCCTAGACATCTGTGTGGAATTGGTCAACAATTTTAATTGTTATGGAAGAGCAGTGGTTGTCTGGGACAACAGGGCTAAGGTCATAGCTGCGGACATTTTCACAGTACTTGGCACACCTTTATCTGGCACATCCGTAACTCTGAGTGATAAGAGGGGCAGGAAAGTGTCTGTAGAGGTGCAGGCACTTAAGGGTGTAAGCCTAACCACTTTGGAGGCAAATATTAGGTTAGGCACTATGGATATAATGTTCAGAAGATCATTCATCTTGTATATCCTGACTGTGCTCCTCTACCCAACATCCAAGAATGCCCTTAGTACTAGACTCCTGGATGCTGTAGCAGACGTCAGCAATCTATCACAGTAAAACTGGGGTCAACTAGTTTTGGATTCACTAGTGGCTGAGATCCAGGAGTTTAAAGCAGGTGGGGAATTAAAGAAATCACTCGGTGGTTGTACATTATTCTTAATGGTAAGCTGTGTTTTGTTGTCACGTTTTGGACTTACATATTGTTATTTGAAATTTACAACTGACAGTTTTATTATTTTGAATTTACTAACTTTTTTACTGCTACAAATTCCCCAATCCATCAATCTAAGTCAGGAATGAGGTGCCTTTGACTAGACAATGGAAAAATAAACAAATTCAAAGGCGCATTCAAATTGAGAGGAAAGGCAAAGAGGTACTGTAAAGTATCTATTAAGTTACAAGTACTCATATTATTTTTTTCAAACATTATATATGTGAACTTTCAAGCATATGTACGTGAAGTTACAAGTGTGTTGTTTTCAATATATTTTTGTAAAGGTTGATTCATTTAACATATTGACATACATTATAGGGTGTTGTCCCCCTAGAAAGCGCCGGCATGGATCCAGACATTGCTGCTAGTACGCTAGAGCATGAGGTAAACACTAAACACTAACTGCCACATCACTAAGGCTTATTTTTTTATAGATTTAACTTTAACTTTATTTCAGCTCACAAGGAATATCTATAAAGATGTAATGTCAACAGTCTCCAAGAAATTGAAACTTGTTCACATTGAACTGATGGCTGCAGCCGCAACACCCTCAAAGTCCCCTGATAGAGCACATTAAGAAGAAGCTTAGGAGGAACACAATCAAACCCAGGGGGCACTTGCTGTTGCATGGCATCTCAGCAAGAAGCTAAGGAACTTGCTGCTGCATCTCTGGCATCTTAGCAAGAAGCTGAGGAGCTGGAGAAAACCAATGGGGCACCTCAGGAAGAAGAACAACCTAAGGAAGTCCCTGCTGCAAAAGTAGACAAGGATGTTCCTACCTGCCAAACAAGAACATATGCTAGGAAAAAACCATCAGCGGCCTCGTCTAAAAACCAAAATAAATCTACCCTCAACGCCCTGTTTTCATATTGCACCCGCAAATCACCATCTGATAAAGACAGGTATCTCAAAATTAATTTGCTAGTTCAAACTAATTTATATATTTATGTGACAATATGATTCATATACATTCTGTTTATATGAAATGGTGCTTGTTAGTATACTCGGAGTCCACTTGTCACAATCAGACCTACACACTCTCTACAATAGATAGTGGGTATCCAATATGGTATGTATTACTTACTTTTCATAACATTATTTAATATTTAGTTCCATTGTTTAATATTGAGCAGCCCAAATTGGGTTGTCATCTTTGCTGCAACACTATGGAATCACCAACAATTAAAAGAAAATGGTGTTGTAGCTTGACATTTTCTTAACCCCCTCTTTATGGTGAGAATTTTTATACTTTTTTTGTAGTCAGTAGTTTCAATATAATCTGATGAGTGGATAACAAATTTTTTTCCCATGTAGGATAACGTAATTGTACATTTCAAGAAGGACTGCGAAGACACCACTTTTGTAAAGAGTGTCTTCGATCAAATTGTAATAGGATATGACATCTTCAGTTGCAATTGGGTAAGTTTAATTATGGTTATAATAATGTACGCTTACTTACAAGTATATTACTATTTAGTTACTTTCATATTTCTGTACAGTTACTAAAATTTTATAATTATTTTAGGTTTTTGCTTCTTGCCTCTATAAGGAGCATTGAAGCTGTTACATGCTGCCCCTATAAGTAGAACACTATATGTGTTAAATTCCATGAAGATGAACGAAGCAAGCCCAAAGCATCAACTCGACCAATTCACAGTATCATGTCATTCGCACCATATTCATAGATTTCACTACACTATCTTCTCCACCATCCAAGTGATATGTATGTCTTTTTGCCCAGGCAATGAAATTTCATGAGCTCTTGCAAGAATTTGGCCACAGATCCCCAGAAGACAACCAAGTCAACCTGGAATATGTCAATCTCTCTCTGCAATTAAACGGGTGAGTATAGAATTAAATTAATTGGAACATATAATGTCTTGCCATATTTTTCATGTTTAATATGTGGATCCAACTGTGATTATGAGGTATATGTGCTGAAATACATGCAGACTTGGGATAATGCACCCATGCTTAAGTATTATTTCGTAAGTGACTGATCACAACAATACTACTATGATGATTTGCACAAGATAGTTCATTCAATTTTAATCTGATACGTTTCTGCATGCCATGATACGATAGTTCAAAAAACAATATGTATGTGACTGGATGACACACCCTAGAAATGAATACCGGGAGAAAGTACTCAAGGATGCTGGGGTCTGGGATAAACTAGGTTGAGTTGAGCTTCACATTGCCTATCATGGGAAAATAAGGGATTGTGATAGTTTCTAGTGGACATGCAACATGAAGAATTTTTAATGCCTTGCAATTTTTTTGTGTAATTACTCATAGGACATAGATGCATGAAAACAATTATTGATTGCTGGTTAAGCTTATACATATTTTATAAATCCAGGAAAATAATTGTACAGATATTCTTTATTGGTTATTGTACAGATCTATATTTCTCACATTCTTTTTCAAGCATATAATTGAATACATTGAGAGAGTTATGCTTCGAACTGAATGGAGATGTGCGTGTAATGGAATGGGTCTCTACTTGTAACTATACAGGTCTTAGGTTGTAACAAAATATCAGATTTTCACCTTCGATAAAATTACTGAACAACCCTTGTATTTTGCTTGTAAGTAAACGTGGTTATACTTTTAACTGAACGGGTCTTTGCTTGTAACTACATAGGTCTCTGCTTGAAACTGAATAAATCTTTGCTTGTAACTATAAATATTCCTGTTTGAAACTATACAACCTCTGCTTGTAACTAAACGAGTCTTCGCTTGTAACTATACAAGTCTCTGCTTGTAACTGAACAAGTAAATGCTTGTAACTATAAAGAACTTTGCTTGTAACTAAACAGGTCTCTGTCCGTAACTAAGCGAGTTTTGCATGTAACTATACTGGTCTCTGCTTGTAACCAAGCGAGTAGATATGCTTGTAACTATAAAAGTCTCTACTTGCAACTCTATATAATCTTGCTTGCAACAAAACAACGTTTTGCTTGTAATCTAATGAGTCAGTGTTTGTAACTCAATGGAACTCTGCTCATAACTAAACTAGTCAACCACTTAATTCCATAGATGGAGGTATGCTTGTAACTAAATAGATATATGCTCGTAACTAGATTTTTCCCAGTTGGTGAGCTAAATATTTAATTACAAAAAAAATTTCTTACTGGCCGAATTGTAACCGATAAAATGAGTCACAAATTAGTGACCATAGTAAAAGGATCATTTCCTTTAACTAGTGACCCCATTAGTAACCGCCTAAAGGGAGTCACTAATTAGTGACCCTTTTTGTAACTGTCAAATTCGGGGTCAGTAAATAGTGACCCATTTGTAACCACCATAATGGGGGTCATTAATCAGTGACCGACTGTAAAGGCCCACCCCCCAAATTTGTGACCCACCAAGAGAGAGTCACTAATTAGTGACTCAATTTGTAGCCGCCTCATATTCGGTCACTAATTATTGACCCTTTTGTAACTTATCTTGTAGCGGTCACTAACTTTGTGACCGATTTTTGACCGTAGTGTCTGCGGTCACAAATCGGTTATTATCTTTTCCAAATAACTTAGTCTTAATCGGTCACTATTAGGTCACTAATGGGTCACTATATTGCGGTCACTAATAGCATTTTTTATAGTAGTGTATGTGTAATATGTGTAGTACTATACTATGTATATAGCATATACTATGCATATGTATATATATGTGTGTACATACTATAGTATATAGTATATGCTATATACTATATATATGTACTATGGTCCATTTAGTGCAAAAACATGACCGAACTAGTCAGTAAAGTATGAAACCAAAACTTTATATATATACATATATGTATATATATACAGTATATGTATGCATATGTAGTAGATATGTTCAGTATAGTATATACAATATATATGTAAATATATATAGACAATATACATATATGTATATGTGAGTGTGGGGTATATGATATATATGTAATATGTGTAGTAGTATACTATATATATAGTATACACTGTGCATATGTATATATATGTGTGTGTACATACTATAATATATAGTGTATACTATATACTATATATATGTGTGTGTACAAATATAGTATATACTATAAACTATATATATACTATATATAGTATACTATGCATATATATGTGTACATATATAGCACATACTATATATATAGAATATACTATGCATATATATGTGTGTGCATATATACTAAGTGTGTATAATATATATCTATACATAAATATAGTATACATATACGTAGTATATGCATATATATTGTATTATATATATGTATATATATCTAGTATATACATATATATATTTATATTGGACCAACAAGTTCACTGAATAACACTAATGTGTGTATATATATATAAAATATGTATGTAAATATGTATATGTAATATACATATATAATATATAAGTTACATTTTTATATATATATATACACTCCTAATATATATCAATTACATTATATACACATAATTATTAATTACAATGTATATATAATATCCTATATATGTAGTTATTATATATTAGACATATATTAACTATATCCACATATATATGTAATACATTTATATATTGTATATATTTATACAATGTATTATATATATATATATATATTTTTTTCTGTACTTAATGTATGTCAATTAAATTATAAATATCATAGTTATTAATTACACTATATACATGTAGTATAATACACTATATACATATAGTACTATACACTATATATATATATGTATAGTTATTAATTACGTTATATATTATATGCATATAGTATAATTTATATATATATATAGACACACACACACACACATAGATTATGTATTTATATATATAAACTTATATATATACTATTTTATATATTAGACATATATTCAATATAACTACATATATATACATTACATATATTTTTCTGTTAATAATATATTATTTTATATTTTATAAAAAATAAAATTATGAAATATTATAATTATATAATTATAATTTATTAAATAATTATAGCCCATGTAGGGTTGGGCTGAGCCCGTTAATGAAGGCCTATGGTTGTTCTAAGCCAGCTCGAAAATCATTTGGGTTGGATGGGCCTGCTCGGTGGCTTAATTTATTTTTCTGATGGTTAAATTTGTCAGAAATATATAAAACAATAAATAATTATTGTTTAATGAATTAATCCATTGGAAATGTAAAATACATTAATATTTTTTCCAATGAATTTTTTCGTTGAAAAATATAGAATAAAAATTAAAAATTATTTATTTTCGACGACATCTACTATCGGAAATAAAATTTCAAAAAATTATTTTTATTTATTATTTTCTGACAGTTTTGTCCATCGAAAATATACATAGCAATTAAAATATATTTTTTCCAATAGACATTTGTCCATCGGAAAACCATTAAATATTTTAAAAAATAAATAATATTTTCCAACGGATTTTTCGATCGGAAAACTGTTGGTTATGCAAATTTTTTTTTTATTTTTTGTTTTCTGATGGACATTCCGTCGGAAATGCTATATAAACAGCGACGGTTTTCCAATCCATTAGTAATTTCTATTGGAATTTCCACTTTTTCTTGTAGTGAACAATGATTCAATTTAATTTTTATATTTTAATTTAAATTTGAATATTAAATCAAACCAAATTGAAACATAAATACTCTTGCCCATATGCTGGGGACGGAGCCAATTATTTGTTATTGACCCACAACCGAAAGCACGCATAAAATATGTGCATTTTTCAATGGGATTGTTATCTTATCAGTTTCATTTTCCGATAAGTTGAGGGATCAAATGGATTGCACAAATACTGGGCAATGTCAATACGAAGAAAATTGAAAAAAAAATTAGGAAAAAAGGAATATAAATTTGATGACTCGTCTTCCAACCTGCACAAAACTTTAACTATAAAAGAAATATCAAAAGCAAAACACCTAAAATTCCAATCTTAGCTGCACAAAACTTTAACTTGTCCAGGAAGCAGTATGTCCATACTAGTCTTCCAACCTGGACACCAGAATAACCAAAAACATCACCAAACTCCTAACACTGAAAACAAACTAACCCAAATCTTTGACCCCTCATCACCCACCAAAAACCTCCTTGATAGAACAACGCATTTTCGTTCTGATAAGATCTCGAAAGAAAACATCATCTTGCCTGACAGATAGGGAGACTTGTGAAAGCAACCAGGCATCAATTTGAAGGCGTGTGCAACGTGGTGACATCAGGCTCATCTCTATCCAGGCTGTCCTTCACCCTGATAAATTTATAAAAAAGAAAATATCGAAACAAACAAGGAAAATATTCGTTGATAGAAAATGTGGCCTATGGATCATCTTCCAATCATAATCATCATATACACCACAAAAGTGTAATGGCCCGATTTTTACTTTTATTTTCTTTTGGGGACTATTGTGCACTAATTGAAACAATTGGGAAGTGAATTTGAAAATTTCAGACTAAATTGAACATAATAGAAATAGGGGGGACTGGATTATAGAAAGTATTAAACTTGAGGGACCAAATTGAGATTAGTCAAAAATTCGGCATGAACAGTGACCGACCGGTAGTTCTTGCCGAATTGACCGGTCTTACGATGATTGTTTTCGTGGATTCTTGCACCGTTGCGTGCGTTTTTAGGAAACCTAGTGAAGCCCTTGGTCAATTTAGAGGTTTCGGGAGAGAAGGGAGAGAATTCGGGGGTTTTGGGTTCGGTTGGCCATCTGCATGAGAACTACATTTTCTTTGAAAATTTGAGGTGGTTCAGCTCATTTCTCTGCAATTAATTGGCTTGGTGAAGCTCGCGGAAGTCGGTCTGGGTTGTATTGACCTTCAATTGAACTAGGTGAGTTCCGATTTTTCTGTTTCTTTCTTTTCTTTTGTTTCAGGCTCTGTACAGGGGAAACAGGTTCCAGATGAGGATTCGGGGGGCTATGATCAGGCGAAGGAGAAGGGACCTGGCTGAGCCGGGTCCTGCACGAGGGCCGGCCCAGGCTCTAGGCCTGGGCTCGACCCGACCAGGCTGCAGGCCCGCGGCCCTAAGCTGCAGGCTAGCCACGAAGGGGGCGAGGTTCTATAGACCCGGGCTAAGGGCCCGGGTAGGGAAGAAAGGACCTGGATGGGTCCGGGTCCCTGTTCTAAGGCTGCCCTGCCCTATTGGGCTGGGCTCAGCCCAGAAAGGCGGCAGGGCCGCGAGCTGAGCCGCGGCCCAAGCCCAGATGAGGCTGGGCGGAGTTGACCCGTTGGGTCAACTCGGCCCAGTGAGGTAAAGGCTGGGTCAACTCAGTTAAGTTGACCCAGAAAGGGAATTAGGGATAAACAAACCGAGGGGGATAAGGAATCAGGGATAAGGCTGATTTAGGGGATAGTGAGGATAACATAACTCGGATTTTTGGAATTAGGGTTTGGAGAGTTGACTGAACCGACCGGAATCGGTTCAATGTTTGACCAGCCGGTTCAGTGGTCAAATGGACTCGGATTTGGGAAGTTTGACCAGTTCTCGATTCAAGAAGAAAATGCCTAACAAATCAAGTGGGTTCGGGGAATTTTGGGTGCCCGGTTCAAGGTGAACTAGTCTCGGTTTGCGTGTAAATGTTCGGGATTAGGGTTTTAGTCCGGTTTGGCTTAATTTTTAGAGGTTTTTAACCAGTTCAAGGTGATTCCTAGGGTTTTTGGGCCTTCCGAATCCGATTTTAAGGGTCTCCTGGCCAATTGAGATGAGTTAAAGGTAGTTTTGACCCGGGTTAAGCTAGTTTAGGCATTTTGGAGATTGGTTCAATATGGTTCGAGGATCGTGAAGGCAAGTTTAGTCAATTTGAGGATAAATAAGTAAAGTAGTGACTGTTAGTGGGTTGAAGGGTTTCAAAGTGAGTCAGTGGTGTCTCGATATGCGTGCCGAGAGTCCGGACCTGGGGGTAGCCCGAGTCACTTCTGATGAGTAAGTTTTTGGGAGTAACCTCAGCTTCGGTTCTGACTCGTGGTTTGATGATTGTAGATACTCCAGGGGAGATTCGCTTTGATTAGTGACCTGTCTGCTGGAGATTCGACGTTCAGTTTTGACTTGTCCGTTGAGTGATAGTACCTCTGTATATGTGTTTGCATCTTGATTTTTCTGTTAGTCCCTATATTTGATTTTTGAACATTGTTATTATTTTTGGTACTTGTATCTATCTGTTTTAGAGTCTAATAAGCTTGAAATCATCTTTGTAATCACATGTATATATCTGCCTCAATGCGATATGTCTTTTGTTTTGTATGTCCGTTATGAATATGTGTGTGATTCTGTATATGTGTGTGTGCGATTCCAGTTTTTCGATTTCGACTCTGACTCTGTTTAGGGGTGCCAGGGACTCAGCCATCAAACGGTCGGGTGCCGTACTGTGCGAGGAGTGCCTTGAGTCCAGACGGTTGGCCGCCGTGGCATTTGGAGAGTGCCTTGGGCCCAACATGGTGATTTTGATTCTGATTCTGGCTCTGATTCTGGCTCTGACTCCGGCACGAGATCCCAGTGCGACATCTATGTTCAGTGACTCTGATTCTGATTCTGGGACGCCAGAGGTTCTATCGTCGGGCAGTTGGCCACTGTCGCACGAGAAGCGCCCTAAGTCCATCTGTGACTCTGATTTTGATTCCGGGATACCAGGAACTCAGCTGATGGATGGTGGACCCCCGTACTGTGCAGGGAATGCCCTGGGTCCGGACGGTGGGTCGCCGTAGCGTACGAAGAGTGTCCTGTATCCACATATGGCTCTGATTCTGTTATGTGTTATGTGTTATCTTCCGATACTCTGATTTGATTCTGATTTTCTGATTATGACTGCGCATATGAAACTATATGTATTAAGTTAAGAAATATGATTTTTGTAAACCGTGCTGTTACTTGTGTGATACATGTATTTTGAATGATCTGAGTTTCTGTCATGGTATGCCCAGTTAGTACTGTCATTCACTGAGTTATACTCATCCTTTTTTCCTCCCCATCTTTCAGATTTTCAGTGTGATTAGCAGCGGTAGTTCCTGCGACGCTTCTGTCATCGCTGCATCGACCTGATTGTATGGGCACTTTCTGTATACTTACCTTTTTGTACTCTAGATGCTTCGTGTACAACCAGATATATTTTGTTATGTGTATATATAGACAGTTTTCTGATGATGGGTGTTAGTTGCTTCAGTTTGGTCAGAGGCTTACTAGGGTTGGTACGCTAATCCTAGTGCCGGTCACGCATCCAGGTTGGGGCGTGACAAAAAGTAAATAAATATTTATTTTAAACTGTTATTTTATAATTTAAAATATATATTATTTTATAAACTATTATTTATTATATATTTTAAATGCGGTAGTAAATGCAAAAAATTTATAAACTATTACTTTATAATTTAAAGACGTCGTAGAAGAAATCAAAAAAGGGTCCTTTTCTCTTTTTGAATTACCAAATAGCCCTAGAAAAACCACGACTGGTTTAGCCTTCTCTGAGACAACACAAGTCATTCCATAGGTTCTGGAAGATAGACTGAATCCAACGTATCAATTTTCTACCATCATTCAACCACGGCTTGACTTAATATATCTACCACGTTAATGTAACTACGCAAGTTGAGAATTTTCCAGTCAACCATCCAAACTTGTCGAAAACAATCAAGTCTCACGTTTATCTCTAGTGGTCTTTTTCTTCCCTGCGTTCCACGCTTTTGAATTTAATACTGCCTTCCAAAAATGCAATGAATTGAAATGATATTGTGAGCACTTTGTTTCTCTGAAAGTCTTCTAATTATCTCTCCGTGTTCATACTCCAGAGAAAAGACTTGCTCTTTGGCTCTAGTCTATTAATTAGGAATTTCAACTACAACTCTTTTAGGACGTTACTCTGTTCCTAAATTTATTTTTATAATTTGAACACACATAATAAGATAAGAAGACTTGACTTGATAGACAGAATTCGTCCCAAACTATAGTCAAACAAGTTATATATTTACTCGTATTATGTTTAAACAAGCGAAAAATAAGAAATAAATAGAGTATCCTCTACATGAGAGAGTAGACAAAATAGTTATGTTTTCTTATTTTTGTGGTCAGACAAATAGGTAAGAATTGGTACGACAAATTTAAGATGCACAAAAATAAATAAGGTATAAATGTCCATAAGCAAAATATAAATAAGGTATAAAAAGCAGAAGTCTTAGCTAATAAGTTTCCATAAGCAAAAAATCATAAATAATTGTTTCAAAATTTTTTATTCTACTTAATAGTGTTTAGGACATCTCATTATTAATTTAAATATTTGTTACCTTTTTATATTATAATAACATTTCATCCAAGTAAATAATTAATTATTTATAAAATAAGTAATTATGTATTTTCAGCAACTTTAAATAATAAATTTGAATAGTGCAAGCTAAAAGGATAATTTCATGAAAGTTATTATTATTATTTTTTTGTTATAATGAAAATCGTTATCTTGCATATTGGTCCAGAGATAAATTTTTCAATTATTCACAATTTTTTTCTATAAAGGTTGTTATTTTACGAATAATATTAATTAAATCATGAACAATAAACCGCGTAAGATAAAGCGTTAATTTTATTAAAGTTGTAATTTTTTATTATAATAAAAACTATTTTTTTTTTTTGTAAATTAGTTGAGAGGTAGATTTTTAATTAATTATGAATTTAGATTTTGAATTAATTAAATTTTTTTTGTTTACAATGAAAGTTATTATTTTATACACAATATTTACAAAACTATAAACATAGTAAATGTGCAGACTAAGGGGTATTATGATAATATAAATGGATGTATTAATTTTGTTAATTATTTTTAATTGCATTAAACTATTATAAAATATTTTATTTTATCTGAAAACCACAAAGGAAGACAGTAAAGTATTAATTCACCAGTCTAAAACCCATACACTAATTATGACAATTGTGATCGTACCGGCACTAATTACAATCTAAATACATTATTACAATTAAAACTTGAACTTGCTTCAACTATAACCATCCTCAAAATATGGTTATATACATGATAAAAACCAGCTAACCTAGCAAAAGACAATAACAAAAAGATCCCCACAATATATTCATAGGGAAATGTTCCCCCATTTAAATATTATGATATTGGTAAATATAAATTTAGGTAAAACACACTTTATCCCCCAGAGTATTATAATGTCAACATTTACCTCTCTAAAGTATAAAATGTAATAATTCACTCCCTCAACTTTGTAATCACAATTAAAAATAATTAATAGAGTTAATGTACTTGCATATATTGCCATAATACCCTTAGTCCATATTGTTCATACTCTTTATAGTTTAACAAACATTGTTTGTAAAATAACACTCTTCAATATAACCAAATAAATTTATAATTAATTAAAAACCCTATCTCTCAACTAATTTGTATAATAATTGGAAAAAACTAGTTGTTATAAAATAAAAAAGTAATAAATATTTAAATTAATAATGGAATGTCCTAAATATTATTAAGTAGAATAAAAAATAAAAAAATATTATATATTACTTGCAATAATTTACTTATTAAAATTTTTGTTTTTTGTACGAGTACCCTAAAATGTTTTTGTGTAATTTAATATTCTAAATTGGTTAAATGACTTTTGCAATCTAAGGGATACTATGGTATTGTAAACGAGTAAATGTAACTCCATTATTTATTTTTCTATAGATGGTAAAAATAAATAATTCATTCAATGCAATTTTTTTTAAAAGAATAGAATATTTATGAAACTTATTTAGATATAAGAGATTTAAACTTTTGACACTCCCCCCCTGGCACGCCCCAACCCAGGAGCGTGACCGGCACTACAATTGGCGTACCAATCCTAATAAATCTCTGACCAGAACGAAGCAAATAAAACATCTCATCGGAAGACCATCCATATAACTATAAATAATAAAACATATTTGACTATACATGGAGCGTCTAAAGTATAAAAAGTAAATATATAGAAAGTGCCCGTACAATTACGTCGGTACAGTGGTGACGGAACTGTCGCAGGAGCTACCGTTGCCAAACAGAACTAAAATCTGGAAGGTGGGAGAAAAAAGAATGAGTATATAACTCAGTAAATAACAGTACTATTTAGACATGCTATGACAGGAACCGTAACCATTCAAAACACAATTATCATCTCTAAATAACAATATAGTTTACAAAAGTCACATTTGCCTCAAATAATACATGTAGTTTACATATACACAGCTAGAATTGAAAAATCAGAAATCTGTCAGAATATCAGAACGTATCACATATCACATATTAAAACCAGAGCCACAAATAGACCTAGGGCACTCCCTGCATGCTACGGTGACTCACTGTCCACCGGCTGAGCCCCTAGCATCCCGTATCAGAATAAGAGTCACATGTGGACTCAGAGCACTTCCTGCACATCATGGTGGTCAACTGTCTGACGGCATAGCCCCTAGCATCTCGTATCAAAATCAGAGTCACATGTGGACCCATAGCACTTCCCGCATGCTACGGTGGCCAACCGTCCGACGACAAAGCCCCTGGCATCCCGTATCAGAACTAGAATCACATAAAATTCCAGACATTTATTTTTAAAAACGCATGCATCACTAAATCAAGTGTGTAATTAATTACAAAAATAATTTCAAGCTTATCGTACTTTAAAACAGATAGATTCATGTCCCGGAATTTAATACTATAGTTCAGAAATCAAAATACAGAACTGACAGAAAATTGAAATGCAAACACATGTACATAGAGTACTATCACTCACCGGACACGTCAAAACTGATATCAAGAACTATGACAAATGACTCACGGGCCAGAGCGCGCCTCCCCAGATGTATCTACAATTACCAAGCCACAAGTCAGAATTGAAACTAAATTTACCCTAAAAGACTCGCTTATTAGAAGTTGCCCAAGATTTCCCTCGTATCCGGGCTCCCAACACTCATCCCAAGGGGCCACTAACCCACATCAAGATCCACATGACTCATGAACATTCATCAATTTTACTCATCGACCCTCATCCATAAAGAAGTAGCCTCCACAATCTTTGAACCATAGTAAACCGACCTCCAAAAACCCCCGAACCAACTCAAACTAGTCTAAAACTACCCCAAGCCGAACTGAACCAGCCATGAAACCCTCAAAATCTGACTTAGAAAGCCCAAAAACCCTAGGAATCACCCTAAATCGGCCAAAAACCCCTTATTTCGGCCTTGAATCGGCCAAAAACCCTATTTTCAAGTACCAGCACACTGAACCAAGCCCGATTTACCTCGAACCAGACACTTAAACATCACCAAATTTTATAGCTAGCTAGGTTTGATCATGTTGAATTAGGAACCGATTCAACCTTCCCAGAACTGGCCAAAAACCCTGTGAACCGGCCGTCCAAAGGTAGCACAGTAAACCGGGCGGTTCACCTTGAATCAGCCCTTCAAAATCCCCAGATCCATTCATCCTAAAAGCCCTCATCCACCCAAACCAGGAATCGGTCCCAATACCTGAAGAACCGGTCTAAAAATTGCCGAATCGACCGATTCATCCCTCAGCTACATTGGTCGGTTCTCCTTGTCAAAACCCTAACCCCTTTTTTTTCACTGGGCTGAGTCGACCCAATGAGTTGACTTAGCCTAGTCCAGTCTTGCCGGTGCTTAGGTTGGCCCGCAACTCAGGGTTGCGGGCCTGCAACTCTCTTAGGCCAAGCCTAGGCCCAATAGGCAGGGGCGGCCCTGTACAAGGACCTGGACCCATTTGGGTCCCGTCTTCATCACCCGAAAACCAGTATCTGGGTCTGTAATAGACCCGAACCTCCAAAACTCTAACTAAAAGCATGAATCCATCTTACCCAACTGGTTTGAAGGCTTCTAATTGGAATTTCAAAGTCCTTGAAGCAATTTCCAAGCTTTAATCGGAGGATTTTAAGCTCAAAACTCGGAATTCCTCTAAAAGCACGGCCTTCTTTAGCTCGTGTTCTCCATTTTTCACTCAAAATGCTCAAATTGATCACATCCCCTTGCTCGTTTCTCCACCACACATGATTACCTAGGTTTTTAAAAGCTTGCCTTGCTCCTATTGTAGCAAATTTCTGCTTCTACATCCTTCAACCAGCTTCCAGCCAAAGGTCCCTTCCCCCCCCCCCTCTACCTCCCTTTTTTTTCAATCCGACCCAACAACTTTTATTATGTTCACTTAACTCCACTAATTTTTGAATTAGCCCCAAAACATTTCAATCATTGCAAAATAACCCAAAAATCAATTAAATAAAATAACAAAGATATACAAAAAAAAATCAGCCCATTATAGGCCCCCCATGTTAAGATATTTCTTTGTTCTGATGAGTTTGATAAATAAAGAAAAAAAATTAATTATGTAATTATAATAAAAAATTAAGACGAAAATAAACAATCACGTTATACTCATGAAGTATAACACTGCTCTATTTCTTAGAATTTAAAAAAATAAAAAGAAAAAAAAGGAAACAACATTGTCATTGACCAAAAGACTTTTCTTACAAAGCTGCCTTCTTATTTAGAACTCTCTTTTTCTTTTTTCTTTTTTCTTTTTTTTGGGAGGGGGAGGGGTTTCTTCCATAAAAATTTTTTCAAGGTCAATAAATTGTATTTTTTACTTATATTTATTTATTCTTAAGGTAAAACTAGTAAATTCTAGAATTTTTTTTTTAAAAAAAATACTTGAACTATTAAAGTTTTAATTTTATTTTAAAAAAAGAATAAACTTTTTTTGTAAAGTAAAAAAAATTCATAAACCAGATGCACGGAGTCCAACGTAAAAAGGTCTCGTCCTGTGAAAATACAAATCACGCTTGAATTATTGTACCGTCTGAAATTACTTGTCATGAATAAGACAACTCAAGTTGACTCACCGACCTGAAAAAGACGGTGAGATTGTCCGGCTGAAACTAGAACCATCAAGTTTTTCCAAGGACTCACAAGTCGTTGGAAAACCTCAGTAAGTTGTAATAAAGTACATAATTGATGTTTCTGTTTCCTAGGTACTTAAATATATTAGAATGAATATTTAGTTGAGATCTTAATAGTATTTCTTTGCAAAAAAATCATGACCGTAACCGTAGAATTTGATTTTAGATATGTATATAAATATGTATTTAAACATAAAAAGAGAAAATATTATAATTAAAAAATTAAATAAATAATTTTTATATTAATTTAATTAATTAATTATAAACTAAATTATTTATTTTAAATAAAAAAGTTAAGGAGTTCTTTCAAATTAGCAAAAGCAAATAAATATAAGATACCAAATGATTAATACTTGATATCATTGTTGATAACAATTTTTTTAAAGTAAATTATTTGTTTTAAATGCAAAATACGTATTAAAGAAATTTCAATAAAAACTTTGTTTGATTCAATGATTTTTTTTTTTGAAGGCATGAACTAATAAATATATGCATATCTTCTTTTTTGCCTATAGACATATAATTTTTAAAAAAATTAGGAAGGATTTATAATTTCTAAAATTTTTGGTCATCCTACATTTCTCTAGCTATAGATCTATATATACGCATCCATTGGCATATGATCTCAATGAGCTCTTTTGAATTGCCTAACATATTTTCACACTGCTTATATGGAGCACTCAAATGCCTCTCCCAAGCTAATAAGCATGTCTATCCTTTGTTCCATTTTCCTTCTCATGAACTTTCTTCAAAGTGCTGGCTTGGTCTTCACAAATGAGACGGACCATGAAGCATTACTAGCTACCAAGGCTCTGATACCCATAAATCCCCTCAATGTCCTTAGCTCTTGGAACCATTCCGTTCACTTCTGTAGTTGCTACGGAGTTACTTGCGGTCTTAGGTACCACCATGTGATAGCCCTCAACTTATCTTCCATGGAGTTAGTGGGATCTCTCTCTCCTCCCATTTCAAACCTCACCTTCTTAAGGACCATTGACCTCAATGACAATAGCTTTCATGGCATATTTCCCCAAGATATTAGCAGGTTGTTCCATTTGCAGTATCTTAGCCTTGCAAATAACTCCCTCCAAGGTGAACTTCCTGTTAATATGACTCATTGTTTGGACTTGAAATACATCGACACAGCTAATAACAATTGGGGAGGTAAAATTCCAATAGATATCGTTTCTTTATCTAATCTCTACCTCTTGAATCTTGCTCGAAACTGCTTTACCGGAGCTATCCCACTTTCAATTGGAAACCTTTCTAATGTTAATACCATTTGTCTAGGGTTTAACAACTTACAAGGAAGCATTCCTTCTGAATTTGGTTGGCTGCCAAGGTTAGGGGACCTTAAATTATCTTCTAACAATTTGTTTGGAGTGCTACCTACTTTGCTGTACAATATCTCATCCATTAAGAAGCTTTCTGCATCTTTAAACTTGTTGCATGGAAGTCTTCCTCAAGATTTAGGCTTTACCCTTCCAAACCTTCAACAATTTAGTGTGGCATTCAACAAATTTTATGGCCCTATACCCTCCTCAATAGGCAATTCTTCAAGACTTTATCTAACAAAAGTTCAAAACAATTTCTTTTCTGGGCCCGTACCAATGAATTTATGGACCCTTCTTGAGTTGGATATCTTAAATTTTGATAGCAACAGACTAGGAGTAAGTGACGGCAAGGACAATGAGTTGGGGAACTTCTTTACTTCCTTATCCAATTGTTCCAATCTAAAATGGTTGGATCTGAGTAATAATCATTTTGGAGGACGTTTACCTCAATCTGTGGCAAACCTCTCTACCACTATCACTCAGTTTCGTATACGCACCAATTACTTGTTTGGGTACCTTTTGGGATCGAGAAGCTTCTAAATCTGCAAATTCTTTCGTTGAGTGACAATTTGCTTGCAGGTGGTATTCCTGATTCTATTGGAAAACTTTCCAATGTGGAAAGGTTGTTTTTGGAAAATAATAACATCTCTGTAGAAATTCCTTTATCCATTGGAAATCTTACTCGAGTTAGTATTCTTAGCCTACAAGGTAGTACAATTGGAGGAATAGTACCTCTTTCCTTGGGCAATTGCACTAAACTAGCCAAAATTTATTTCCAAGACAATTACCTTACTGGTGCTATCCCACCACAAATTTTTAGCCTTCCTTCTCTTTTCCACCTGCTTCTAGGTAGAAATTACATAACACGAAAGATTCCACAACAAGTTGGTAATATTAAAAATCTAGAGGTTGTCCATACTAGATAACAAGCTACATGGAAAAATTCCAGAATCACTTGGAAGTTGCCAAGTGCTAGAATCCCTTGTTATGCGTGGCAACTTTTCTGAAGGCTCTATTCTAACAACCTTCACACAATTGAGAGGTCTTCAATTGTTAGATCTTTCCCACAATAACTTGTCTAGGAAAATTCCAATATTTCTTGGCAAGTTAAATATTCATGTTCTTAATCTTTCATACAACATGCTTGATGGTGAAGTTCCAAAAGAAGGCATTTTCACCAACATTAGTTATTTTTCAGTTGTCAGTAATAACCAGCTTTGTGGGGGAATTGAGGCATTTTTACATCCAACATGTCCTAGAAAAGCTTTGAAAGGGAAACAAATATCTGGGCTTGGGGTTATAGCTCTGGTTGTAGTACTCCCTCTTGTGGTAACATTACTGTGCCTTGCAACTATTCTTTTTTGGATCAGAAGGTGTAGACCTCAAGCTCTTTTTACATTGCCATTGCAAAACCAATAGCCACAACTCTCTTACACAGAACTTTACCAAGCAACAAATGAATTCTCTTCAAGTAACTTAATTGGCCAGAGAAGGTATGGCTTTGTTTACAAAGCCATCCTCAACTTCAGTGAACAAATTGTTGCTATAAAGGTTTTAAACCTTGAAGAACATGCAGCTAATAGGAGCTTCATAATAGAATGTGAAGCATAGAAGAGTATTCGTCATTGTAATCTTGTTAAGCTACTCACAGCTGTCTCAAGCATTGATTTTAGAGGCAATGATTTCAAGGCTTTGGTTTTTGATTTCACGGAAAATGGTGGTTTAGAAGCTTGGTTACATCCAAGTCTTTCTGAACAACAAAATAGTGGGAATTTAAACTTTAAACATTGCCATTGACATTGCATCTGCAGTGGATTATCTTCACAATCAATGTGAAATGGCTACAATTCATTGTGATTTAAAGCCAAGTAACGTTCTTCTTGATGATGATCTATGTGCCCATTTTAGTGATTTTGGCCTCACCAAGATTCTTGCAGACAATATAAATGCATTTGATCATCAGCACTCGAGTTCAATTGGGATCAGAGAAATAATTGGATACATTGCCCCTGGTAATTTTCTCTGTATATTATTTCTTT
Organism: Thlaspi arvense; assembly: GCA_911865555.2. Classification (NCBI taxonomy): domain Eukaryota; kingdom Viridiplantae; phylum Streptophyta; class Magnoliopsida; order Brassicales; family Brassicaceae; genus Thlaspi; species Thlaspi arvense. The sequence continues at coordinate 65,930 of CAJVSB020000759.1, forward strand.
TATTGTTATGATCTTTTGTTTCTTTTTCATGTAAGTGGTATCATTTTCTTATATATTAAACAACATAGACTGCACATATTTGGTGATCTTTATCAATTATGAATTAGTATTATTTTAACTATTTTGCAATGCAGAATATGGAAAGAGCCACGAGGTATCAACACAAGGTCATATGTTCAGTTATGGAGTCTTATTACTTGAAATGTTCACAGGAAAAAGACCAACCAGTTATATGTTGGTCGACAATATGAATGTTCGGATTTGTAACTATGTCAAAATGTTTATTCCAGATCATGCGTTGGATATTGTTGATCTACGAATATTACCTGAAGTGGAAGGAAATCCAAGTTACAGTGGACAAAGTAGTAATGCCAATACATCTAAATTGGAGGTTAGCCCTGTATCAGTTCTTCAAATCGGAGTGTCATGCTCTTCTGAAATTCCGAACAAGAGAATGAATGCTAGATATGTTTTGGCAGAGTTACATAAGATTAAAAATTTATTTCTCAAGGGACATAATTAATAAGTTAGCAAGAGCACTACAAGAAAATCATCATTTGACTAGGGACAAAATCCATAAATAAATTAAAAAAATCCCTAGCTAAACTAGTTTCAGCTAGAAAAACATTCCTTGCAAAATAATGTAACTAAAAGATGCGTAGCTAAATTTTAGCTAGGAATGACCATAATTTGTAGTTAAATTTAGTTAGGACTTTAGTTATAGATAAAGTTCTTAGCCAAATTTAGCTAGAGATGTTTCTAGCTAAATTCCTAGCAATTTAGCTAAAGAAGTTTCTTTGCTAAATCTATTGCTAATAAATAGTTAGAACAATTCCCTAATTATATCCTTTGCTATTCTTTGTAGTTAACATTCACAGTATGCTACATTTTAGATAGGGATACACTACTTTTAAATAGGGATAATCCCTAGCAAAAATTTCATACATGCCAAGATAATACAATATTAAAATTTTGTATTCCCCTGTTTAAATTGAAATATAATATAATTACTCATTAACATCATCCAAATGCTACATAATATAATTAAGATCAAATACATTTAAGTCAAGCAACAAGTTTCTAAAAAACATCAAGTCAAATGTCTACAAAAAGATCAAGTCAAATATTTACAAAATATTAAGTACATGTCTACAAAAGATCAAATAATAATGTTTACATAAAAAACAAAAACATAGTCATAATTATGAATTTAGGTTTGGTCATGAGGAAGAAGCAAAATTGTTGGGCAATGGTTCAAAAGAAAACACGCAACCTAGGATGGCTTGAACTACTGATTCTATTTCTTCACGAGAACTTAGATGCATATCTTCCATTTGCTTCTTCAATATATGATTAAATGCTAACTTGAATTTAGGTGTATCAAATTCTTGCTAAGGAGAACTTGGAGGTGTTGCACCATGGGAATTGACACAAGTAACATGAGATCTTCCGAGAATAGAAGCTTCTAAGCTAAGGCTATACATTCTTCATTTCTTTACTCTACTAGTTGTTTGAATGCAAGTGTCAAGTATTCGCTTATCTGGAATGGTTGGCAGCATATTGAAAATATTAGTATTACCCATTTCTTCTACTCCCTCAACTTCCTCTATTGCCTAATTAAATTCTACATCTCCCTTCTGTATTCTTTCAGCTCCACCTCTTGGTGTTGATGTCTCACCCATTTTTTGTTTATTGTTTCTTGTAAATGCATTGTGGAAAAAACTATATTAATAAGTGAATTAAATCCACATATATGGAGCTATAGCTATCAGGGACAGCTACTTGTGCAATAATTTGAGTGCTTTTGATCATCCGCTATTAGAAAAAATATGCATTCAACAATTGCAAACCTGTACAACATGTTTATAACAAATTTCAGAACATATATTTTCAAAACAATCATTCAACTCATGAATTTATAATATGACACCACCAAGACCAGAGATTGAAATAGAATAGAAGTACTGCTTAGTCTACAAGGGAGAAAAATGGCAATGCAGATGTAAGTCAAACATCCCCCACAACTTGATATTAATTGTTTAAGATGTTGCACAATTTGAAACTAAAAGAAAAATGAGGTACTTATTTTCTATTGGGAAAAGAACTCAACAAAACCATGCCACAAGCTAGCAAGCATTTAGGGGACTCCCTCAAATCCACCCTTCAAACTCAAGCAAGTAAAGCTAAAAAAAAGTCTTTGTAATACAAAAACTAATATTACAAAACTATGTTAAGAAGGGGAGAGGCAAAGGTCTCCAATTTGGGTTTTTAAAAAAACCTCACTTCATGGAACAAGAACAATACAAACATCTACTCCAGAGAATTCAACTCATGGCAAGAACTTTAGTGGAGGTGGCTCAATAATTCTTGAGAACTACTAGCTGCTGGCCTATTGAAAGTTCAGTGAACACACAATAGACAGTTGTTCAAAGAGAAGCCAAAAAGACACTGCAAAAAATGTTTAGGGGTTACTTTGGTTCTTATTTTCAGCAATGGTTCAGAGAAACCCAATTGATTTTCTGTTTATTATAGCAAAATAGCTGCAATTTTGCTCTTCAAAGATGGATCCATCTGTGTTCTAAAAGGAACAATCATCTTAGTTGAGTCTCTACCCTATTTGAGCCAATTAGACCAATGGGTTCAAATTGATTTGATCATTTGGTAGTGATTGCTTCTATTTTTCTATAATTCTTGGCCCTATTCAATTATCCCTCATATTCAATTTGTTTAGGATTAGGTCTCACTAGATTCACTTCCAAGCCATGTCAGCTGACATGCTATTAACTATTTTCTAAAAGCATCCAAATTAGTGTTTCTTTAAGTAAAATCAGCACAAGACTAGAGAACTACACAATAGTAGTAACAAATTTTCCTTTTTCTTTTTTGTTGGGGGGTGTGCATAGAAGCACAGTATTGATCAGCTTAAAGCTCAAATAAAAATATGATAGTTGCCAAACTAATTTAGTTATGTCCAACCAACCTGCCCATGGAATCCTAAAGTACAGCTTTGCATGCATGTCATGCACACATCTATCTTTTCATATCCTAAGCCAAGCTTTGCAACCATTTGTTTAGTGCTATAAAAATCATTGGGGCATGTGTGTATTCAAACCAAAGCTGCTTGCCCAGACTGAACAACTTATAAATGATTAGCACCAACAAGACATGGAGACTAACATGAGGCAGCAGTCCATTTGCATGAGACTAAGATCTACGGAGGAAAGGTGAAGGTAGAAGGGGGGATTTTGCAACAAGCAATGAGGAGCTAAACAACCAGGGGTACAAAGACCTCGAGGTTGAGAAGCAAACCCCACCAATATAATAAGTTTAACCATAACCAGGATCAATAAAGGTCAATTTTTTACAACCCAGCAAGTTTATCCCATTTTTAAGAACCTCAAATCATAGCTTACCTAAGTTGCCTTTCATTTTCCCATCTGTTTTAGTCTTGGAGGTCATGCCCTTCTCTTTTTTGCCCTTTTCCATTAATTCAATGCAAGATAATATATCAACCTCAATAGGCTCAATGTCAATACACGTGGCCATTTTCAATGTTATGGTGGCTATTTCCTTGTATTGAAATTCTTCCTATAAGTTATTACTTAAAGAATGGAATCCATAGTTACTAATTCCTCTCCATCCAATCCTTCAGTTCATTTCACACCCTTTAACAGTTTATGATACATTATTTATGATATCCTTATCACCTTTACTATTAAACATCTGTAGAAAATTCAAGAAAAGTATTAAATTTTCAATAAATCTCCCCAAAATTAGATCCCACTGCTTCAAACTTTTCCTTCCTTCAATCATTTAGCAACTTTGAATTCAACCGCATATATATTTTCAGATCTTCAGGTTGACTAATATGGTACAAACATTGCAACTACTACATAAACATTCATTTAAAAAAATTATACTAATGACGAATAAGAAAGACAGATATCATGGTGATGAATCCCAATCATCTTGTGAGGCCACCTGACTAGCAATCCATAAATGAAGATTGAAATGGAAATGAGACTTTGCCATGTGCTAGAACTTCCGAAAATGGTTTAAAAAGAGAAGATTTACCGGGGAGTGGAACAGACTTGCAAACAGTTTACATGCAACTTTAGGCACAAAGTTCTTCATATTAATTTTTTTTAAGCAAAGCATTCAGTTAATATCAAGCAAAACAAAACCACTCTTACCCAAGCAAGTACTTTTAACTTACTGTCACACAAGTTGCAGCCTATGTTAAAGCTTCATTACTAACAGGAGGAAGAGCTTCCAACTCATAGTCTAAATCACTATCATCATCTAGCCATGCAATAAAATTACACATAGAAATTAAAGCAAACAAAAAATAAAAAATAAAAATCCATAGTTGGACCTACAAATTAGGGGATAATTCATGTTTTTCACCGAATAACCAAAGAGTTATTGAGTTAAATAATTGACAATAAGAAATTAAACTTGCAGCTCATAGGCAATGTGACAAAAAAAAGCCAAAAAGAAAAAAAAATCTCAGCTGGTGGAGGTACTTTTTATCTTACCGTAAATCAAGCATGGATGGTTCAGACATACCTTTCCCTACATCACTTGACAATGTATTCACAATGGATTCTTTGTGAGATGGTCTAATCTAATGTAAATATTTGGGTACAGACTTTTAATAAATGAATGACTGGTTTTTGTGTAGCAAGAGCAAAAACAAGATGTTATTTCATTTTGCCTTGTAAGAGACGAGTTCAAACATAATAGATATCAAGCAACTAATTTCAACATGCATTCCTATGTACCAAAATCGTGCCTTCATATCTTAATCTCTAACAATTTTTTCCAACACAAAGGATCAGAGCCAATCAAGTTGTGGCACACAAAGAAACAAAGTAGCACATTTCATATTCAAGAGATAGTACACTGGTTCAGTAAATGTGCGCTTGAAAGTACAAGGGTAAATGCAAAATCTAGGGTTTGTATTAGCCATCTCATGAGAAGCAAACAAAGGTAACATACAAATACCCAATCTCGGGTTTGGAAAAATAGATAAGATCAGATAAATAGCTAGGGCTCAGATAATTTTTTTCGCTAAATATAGAAATAAAGGCAGCAAATAAAGATGAATAGAAGGAAATAGAGAAGAAGAAGACAATCATGTTGATAATCAGAGACAGAGAAGAAGACTCACTGTCTGCCAAGGTTCGGACTTGCAAAGAACTTAGTCTCAGAGTTCGACCAATAGTCATGACCATAGATCTTCTTTCCCTGCTGTTTTCCCATCAAATGTTGGATTGTTTCAACAATATAGAGACTAGCGGCCATAGTCCAAACACTAGTGACCGGTGGAGACCAGAGGCTATGTCTCACATGGCCGGTAGAAGCTAGAGGTTCTTTTTGAGGAGAGAATGGGGTTTGGCTTCCTAAAAGCAGATGTTGGTCACAACTATTAAGTGTACTGAAAGTGTTGGCAACAAAATAGTTCAAGAAAAAAAAATTAAAATTTTCCATTTGCTAGGATTAGCTATGATTGAATCCTAACTAAACTAAAAAACTTTCTGCTCTACATTTTTACATGATCCCTCTAAATATTAGATACAGATTTAGCTAGCAATTCTCTCTAGCTAAGATTTAGTTACAAACATTTCCTCATTAATTCCTGTCTATATTGTGCCTAAATTTTTTTTTTAAAAAAATTACTACCAAATGAGCATTCCTAACTAAATTTTCATATTAGCTAAGGATTTGAATTCCATAGCTAAAATTCATAACTAATAATAGTTTTTCTTGTAGTGGAAGAAGGAGTTTTGATAGAAAGTCCTTGTATAACTTGCCAATATCTTAAAAAAACTTTCTGTCACTGCATGTGTAATTAATGGACAGCCTTTGGAAGTTAAAATAAGGGGCTCTTTGTTTTGCATTATTAGAAGTTGTAGATCTCTTTTAAATAAAGTATGAAGTCACTAATAGCCACTAAACATGTGGCTAGTGTTCAATTAAGTTTTCGAATTTTGAAAATTTTGAGTACCTTAAAATGTGTTTGCATAACTCAAAATAATGGTAGGCAATAACACTCAATCTTCCATTTGTTAGGACCCTGCACTCTCCCATTTATGCACAATAGACTTCTGCACAAGGTGATGTCTGGGCTTAGAGTTGGTTTTTGATATTAAAAACAAGCATCCAATTAATTTTTGAGTATATAATACTAACTTAAATATACTTCTGCTTCCACTATTATTTTTTTCAACATGATTAAATTATCATAGATTACACAAAAATAACAAAAAAAATGACATATCACGACCCAAACAAAAAGTTCAAACCCATTTCTTTATTGTTTAAAAAACAAAAATACTTTTTTAAAAAATATATTTTTTGGCTTTTTTTTTCTACTGGACTTGCTATCACAACCCTAACTTGAGATTGGCAATTAGCACCAGCAATGAGTAACCTATCCTTGGCAAGTCTTGAGGATAGATAAAATAAATTGACCACGTGTGAGAATTTTACTGAAATTTTGGCAGAGTCTCTCTTAAAAATCAGATATCTACCAAAATTCTAACCTGACTCAAAGATACCTAATGTCAACAGAAGATCACTAGGCAATTTGTATATAACAACAATAAAATCAAGATATAATACTGCTCATAATACAAAGCACGCTATCAAGCAACCTTCAAGCTTTTGGATAGTAGAAATTGACTTGTATACAAATGTTTTCCTTTCTTCCAAAATTAAAAATGAGAATACACGATTCTGAATGATAAGATACTCTATTTGTGGCAAATTTGGAGCATGCTGAACATATTAAGTTTCAAAAAATACATATGAAACAGGCGTTGTCACGGCCCGAACCCAGGCCCGTGACCGGCACTAGGGTCCTCGACCCTAGTCAGTCATACTGCCGCCAACACATGCCAAAACTAACACAACATATATATATATATATATACATCTCAAACCGTCAATTACAAAGCCAGGACCCTGCCTGAGTGATAAAGAGAGTTCTAGAGTACAAAATAGGTAAACAAAGAACTTGCCCGTACATCAAATGAAGTGGCAGACGATCGTCTCAACCCTGGCACGCAACTCGAGAACATCAACCTATATCTGGAAAGTTTATAAAAAGTGAGTCGCGAAACTCAGTAGGTACAGATGATACCTAATCTATGTATGTTAAAATATGCATCATGCCACAATTCAAAAGCCATACATACATATACAGAAATCAATAAGACATATCAAACATACTCTAAAAGATACCATCAACCAAGTATCACATCACATCACATCACAGCACATCAATTCACATCACAATACTGGACCCAGGTCTACTCACCATTAGACGCTACGGATCGCCGTACTCCAGGCGAGTTCCTAGCATCGCTAGCAACTCATTCGACCTAGGCTGACTCAACACTGAACGCTACGGATCCGTATCTAGTCGAGTTCTTGGCATCCCCACATCACATCACACGACACCGTCCTCACACACAAGTCAAAAACAGGTACACACAAATACAAAGTTCACATCTCCAAAATCAGTAGTCCATACCAACATAGTTCACTAACAGTTTTTAAAACACATAACACGCATTTCAAGATTCATATATCAAACATAATTTCGCAAATCTATGCAGTCATCAGGCTAAAAAAACAAGTATGAAAATACATGCATAGGGAGGGTATCATCACTCACCGTACTAGTTGAATCAAAAGAGGTCTCAAGTCACCTCAACCCACTCTGCGGTCCGAGTGCTCCCCCACGGATGAATCTGAAGTTAAAATCATACAAAATTGTCAACAACCCCCTCGTTAGCACAAAACAGGCTTTACAGTCCAAAACTAGATTTAAATTCCATATTCGCACCCAACACGTATCCTGAGGCACCAATATCCCTCACTGAGTCCCGCGTGACTCACCTAACACTCACACTTCGGCTCAACAACTCTTAACAGTAAAAGACCAGCCTCCACAACCCCCAACCCATTGTGAACTAGTCTCCGAAACCCTCGAACCAACCTAACCTAGTCTAAAACTATCTCAAACTCAACTAGATCGATCACGAAACCCTCAAAATCGGATTCAGAAGGTCCAAAAACCGTAGCTACCATCCTGAATCAACCAAAAAGGCCTTAAACCGGTCTTGAATCGGGCCAAAACCCTAATCCTAAGCATCGACATGCAAACCGAGCCTAGTTCACCCTAAACCAGTCATCCTAACATCACTAAATTTCATTACTAGCTAGATTTCATCATTTTAACTCGGGAACCGGTTTAGTTTTCTCGAGAACCAGCCTGAAAGCCGGTAAATCGACCGCCCCAAAGACCCCGTACAAAATCGGCCGGCTCACTGTGAACCAGCCATTTAAATTTTCCCAAACCTACCTAGTTTTATAGCCCTTAGTCCCCTGGATCGGGAACCGGTCTAGTCACCCAGAAAATCGACCGAAATGGCCTTCAACCGCCGATCAAACCCTGGCCGGTTCACCCCTTTCCAAAACCCTAATCCCCTTATTCCAGCCTATCCAATGTGAACCAGCCATTTAAATTTTCCCAAACCTACCTAGTTTTATAGCCCTTAGTCCTCTGGATCGGGAACTAGTCTAGTCACCCAGAAAATCGACCGAAATGGCCTTGAACCAGCTGGTCAAACCCTAGCCGGTTCACCCCTTTCCAAGACCCTAATCCCCTTATTCTAGCTGATCCAATTCCTGCTATCCCAATCCACCCTTATTCTGGCAAAGCCTATCCTCAGAGATAGCATAACCCTGATTTTTCTTAAGTCAACTCGGATGAGTTGAGTCACATTTCTTTAAAACAAAGGGCCGAGTTGACCTGCTGAGTCAACTCGGCCCGGCTCGGGCCTAATCGGACTGGGCCAACCCGCAGCCCTGGCCCACACACCATAGCCCCCCATTGGGCTGGGTTGACCCAACGAGTCGACGCAACCCAATCATTGCCTAGGCTGGCCTGCAGCTCAGGACCGCGGGCCTACGACCCTTCTAGGCCGAGCCGGGGCCCAATAGCCCAAGCCGACCCTGTTCGAGACCCAAACCCATTCGGGTCCCATCTTCCTCACCCGCCGACCCGAGTCTGCAACAGCCCCCGAACCCCCTTTAAACCTCAAAAATTCAAGATTTTCAAGCTTACCAAATCAATTTGACACCCTTAGGCTTGAATTCTGAGCTCCCCAAGCTGCCTTTCAACCTTTAATCGGGTTGATTCTTGCAGAAATTCCAAGTTTTTCCTCGAAGACTCCGGCCGAACCCGTCATCCTCCCCAGTTCCAAATTCTCCCTCTCTCTCACTTAATCTTTCCAATTGAGCACACCCCTAAGCTCGTATCTTAGCCACACATATATACCCAAGAGCTCATCTGCTGTCTCGCTTCCATTGGAGCGAATTTGGCTCGAGGAGCTTCGGCCGGTTTCTGGCCAAAAAAGTTTTGCCCCTGTCACATTCCGATCCCTTAACTTTTCCTTTCTCACAATTAACCCCCTTCCATTTCTAAATAGGTCCTCGAACTTTACTCCTCTCATAACCCAGTTCTTCCTCTTTCAATTCTCTCAATTTAGTCCCAGAATTTTTTAAATTAGCCCCTGATCTTTTCCAAACCTTGTAGATTCGCCCCAAAACCTTTAATTTGTTCAATGACACCCCCAAACCTATTTAATTTATAGATTTTCATAATCAATTAGAAAAAAAAAAAACCAAGCTATTACAGGCGTATAGTGCAAAGCTCAAAAGACTACATCTACACACAAGTAGGAATGTGTAGGACTCATTAGAAAGAGAGATTAACGCCTCAAAAAAATAGGACCAGCATGGGGATCAATGCTAGAATTTGAGGAGGGAAAAATAAAAGGGTGAGACCGAATGCTCAATGAGTGATAAAATGCATCACTAAGTTTAGGAAATACCAAGAAAACTTTAATACCAAACAATTTATCAACAACCTCATTTGTAACAGTGTAAGTTATGGCTATTACATAATCATATAAACAACACAATCATCCAAATTAAGAAAAAAATTGCTAGGGCATTGTAGGTAGGAATCGCAGGTGAAAATTATGTCGCCGTCCCTATTTACCACCATTCTTATTTACCACTGTCCCTATTTACTGTCGTCCCTACATACTCCCTAGTAATAAGGATTCAGGATCTCGAGACTTAATAGAAACTTAACATCATAGTTATTTCACTAGATTGCTCATCACAATCAAATATAATAATATATATACATATATATCCATACATGTGCTCATCCCAATAGTACAACAGCATAGAATGCATAACACACCAATATAATACATACAAGCTCATGAATTTCGTAAAAAAGACGAGAAAACACATATTATCACTCATAGTAACCCAAAGTTGATGTTAGTCAGAACTAAGGTGTTGAGCAGTGTTGAGTATTGACATGTGAATCTTCCAAAGGCCTCAGAATTAAAAATGAAGCATTGACACTTAACTTGACATACTATGTCACTATTTTTGCCTTATTCACGAGATTCACAATCCAACCCAGATAATACTTAGGATGTAATAAGAAATGAATAACTAAATAAATCATTTATTATGTAAGAAGTAACAAGATTAGATTTCTAGCAACTTAGAGATATTGGACTCACGGGTTCTCATTTGATCCTTGGACACTTGCTAAATCTCAATTCCAAAAGCCTCGTGCCCGGATGGTGGAGACATACGAAAACTAAAGCATTCTTTAATTAAAACAACAGAATCAAGTTGTGGGTCCAGCTTCAATGTCTTTTATCACATTGGCCAAATAATACTCTCACAAATTAAGTTGTTTTGGAAAAGGAGAATCAAGTTGTGGGTCCAGCTTCAATGTCTTTTATCACATTGGCCAAATAATACTCTCACAAATTAAGTTGTTTTGGAAAAGGAGAATCAAGTTGTGGGTCCAGCTTCAATGTCTTTTATCACATTGGCCAAATAATACTCTCACAAATTAAGTTGTTTTGGAAAAGGAGATACATGAGGGCCGACCATGTGCACTCAAGGATCTCCCCACCTCGCAAGCCTTTAAGATGAAAAATTCGAAGTATAAGAATTTTCTGCATTTAATAATAGTTTTACCCCAATTTACCCACAAGAGTCGTCTACCCTCTCCCACCGGGCCCCAATTTCTGTTTTGAATGTCACTCAATTTATAGATTTATCTTTATATATTTGGGAAAATAATATATTTCATTGATTTTTAGATGTAACTTTTATTCTTTCTAATTGATAAGTGATGATAACTGTCACATTTAAAATGTGGTGGTGCCACATTGATAGTGAAGTGAAAGATAAAATACAGCAATGCTCAAATATTTTAGAACTTATAAATAAAATAATACTATTGGAGAACATAGGCCTCGAGTAGCATTACTTTCCCGGATGTCGTGCTTTTAAATTTAAAATTTATAAAGACACATTGAATTAAAAATTGAGTGACATCCAAAGAGAATTTGACGCTAAAAAAGAGTGGAACAAGAGTCAAATTTTAATTTCTAAGTAAATCTCATAAATATTGTCTTACTTAAGTTAAATTTTTAATTAAATAATTATTTATTTTTATTGTCACAAAAAAGAGATAAACTTTGAAGACTCCTTGAAAAGTAAAGTCATGTTAACATTATTTTATATTTAGCGTGTTTTTATGAATTTCAAATTTAAAAGGATGATATTCGGGAAAACAACATCGCGGGTATTACTTTCCCGAATGTCATGCCTTTGAATTTAAAATTCATAGAAAAGGCAATGAATTAAAAAGGTTATTAGTCCTCCACTTGTATTACTTACCCGAACATCAGGCTTTCGAATTTGAAATTGATAAGAACTACAATGAATTAAAAAAGATATTAGCAAGACCTTACTTTCAAGAAGTCTTTAAATTTATCATTTCTTTTTTTTTTTTTAATTGATTCTAAAAACATACAAAAATGATATATGGGCACCTTACTTCTTTGAAAGTCTTCTAACTACCCCTCTTCTAGGGAAAAAAAAGACGACCTGGACTTACTTTTTGGCTTTGGTCTATTGCTAAGGAATCTCATCTATTATTCTCTTAGGACGTCACTTCATTCCCAGATTTGTTTTTATAATGTTTTGTAATTAATCAAAAACAAATTCTTAAATACTTTTTTCTAATTTGTATGAGAAGGCTTGGTAAGGTAAGAAGACTTGATAGACAGGCCGCGTACCGAACTATAGTCAGTTACTTAAATTATGTTTAAATAAGTGAAAAATGACAAAGAATTAAAGTATCAACTACATGAGAAAGTAGAGAAAATAGTTGCACTTCCTCATTTTCATGGTCAGACAAATACATGAAAATTGACATAAAAAATATAAGATACTCAAAAACGAATAAAGTATAAACGTCCATACACTAATTATTTATTTATTTAGCTTTGCAAGGACATACTTGTGAGCTAACTTGATGGAATCGTACTGACTAGTTAAATATTTTGGCATTAATTATTAACTTCAATAAGACTTATGTTTTAATAAAAGAGAAGATTTGACAAGCATTATGGCCTACATTGGTATATTGATAACTTTCAACAAAAACTGTAAAAGAAAATGATATATTGATCACTTATATTTTATTTTGCCTTCAAATATTGTATCCAAGATCAAAATTATAAGAAAGTAAATATAGAATATGTTTATTTACGTTACAATATTGTAAATGTAAATTTTCATTACGTTTTTGGTCTTTTGAGGGGACATGTAGACCTCCACTAGTTTTCCTTTCCTGTACGTCACGCTTTTGAATTCAAAATTGATAAAGACATACATACAATGATATAGAAAATTGATATAATTACCATATATTCTCTTTCACTGAGGTCTTACTTTCCTAAAAGTCCTCTAATTACCTATTCTACAGACTAATAAAATGACTTGGACTAACTTTTTTACCGCAGCTCATTTTGCTAAAAAACCTCATGGTCGTTCTCTTTGGAAGGCACTCCATTTCAGATTTATATTTAATATATTTTAGTTATTTGAAAGCAATAATAGATATCAATTCACCCATCTAATTATGCCAATTATGGTCCTATAACACTAACTTACATATAAATTTACATTATTATGATTGAAACTTGAACTTGCTTTAACTATAATCATCGTCAAAGCATCATTATTTACATGACAAAAGTTAGCCGACGTAGAGAAAGACCACCAAAAGATCCCCACAACATATTCACATGAAAACATTCCCCCAATTGAAAAATTAAGATAATGGTAAATATAAATTTTTATAAATACCATTTCTGTCTTTTCAGAGGACATTAACCTCCACTAGTATTACGTTCCCGAATGTCATAATTTTGAAATTAACTCATAAAAACACAGAGAATTAAAATATATTAGTAAGACCTTGCTTTTCAAGAATTCTAAAATTTATCGTTTCTTTTCTATATGTTCCAAGTATAAATAATGACTTGAATGCAATATTTATTTTAAAAAATAATTTATTTATGAAACTTATTTAGATATCAGATATTTAACTTTCACTGCAAAAAAACTAGCCTTAGCCACGGTATGTTTTCTACAATTATTATAACCACGGTAAATTTAATCAAAAAAGAAAATTTTGCCTCATGTTGGACTCTGTGGCTAAGACACTCTGGGAAAAAAAATTTCCGTGAGCGCCATAGGTATTTTGTCTCCCTCCTTTTTTCTATTCCCGGGCTCTCTCTCCTTTCATTTTTTTCTTTACTATTCCACTTTTGGTCCCTCTCTATCTCACCGAAGAGACCCATTATTTCTTTCTTGGTTATCTAGGGCATCAGAATCTTCTAGAACTACTCGCGGCAGATTACAACATTGTTTTGTTCGCCTGTAGAGATTCAAGGAATCCAAACAACACTCATGGTTCTTCTAGCTGGAAATGGAGCCGTTGGCTCTGCGATGATGGACGGCGTCATTGGCCTCGTCAATCGCATTCAGAGGGCCTGTACGGTCCTCGGTGACTACGGCGCCGAGAACGCATTGCCCACTCTTTGGAGTTCCCTTCCCACCATCATCGTGGTCGGGGGTCAGGCTGTGCTTCTCTAGTTGTATAATTCGTCTATGCATGTGCAAATTATGGTTCTATATGTTCGCATTTTCATATGCGCGTATATATGTATGTCGTATGTATAGACGCAAAATGCATCATTGTTGATTCAGTTATGCCTTGGTTTACGGATGTGTGTCGACTTCTCTGGATGGTATACACATGCATAAAAGTGTATGTGTTTCAATGTTTCTTCTTTATTATGAATTTATTTATTTCTAGCACATGTAATTGATTAAAGTGCATATATTCATGCGAAGACATTTTTCCATATCCAGCAAGCTGAGTGAACACACTACAAAATTTGTGCAAACCAACATTTGCGTTTGTACATGTGTTGGCATATACGCTGTTTCTATGTATGTTACAGTAAATATAAAAACAGAGAGTTCTGCGTTTTTTCTTTTTTTCGTGTATCTTCCTAGGTTTGATTGGTGAATTGTGATATTTTTTTTTAGCGTTCTGGAAAGTCTTCAGTGTTGGAGGGTATTGTGGGTAAGGATTTTTTGCCAAGGGGATCAGGTAACGCATTCTTTCAACTATTTTATTTTTATGTTGTTCTTATGTGAAATTAATTATTAGTTTTATTAGAAGAGTGGTAAATACAGCCATCTTTAGACGGATTGTAATTAAATATGATTCAGTTTTGTCATTAAATATATTCCTAGAACTCTTCTATGTTTTGCCTGTGGGCATTTTGTTGCTGAAGTAGTTTTTTTCTGTGGTCATACGCAAATACTCATTAATAAGGACATTGAAGGAATATTTTGCTTGAATTAAAGGAAAATATAATGGTTTTTATAGTCACTCTTTCAGAAAAATAGGAAAATTGGATTAATTGCCTTTTCCCCATTTTTGTTATCAATCAAGTTGGAAGTTTTACAAAGCCACCTAGTCTTGATAACCCCATGTTTTGCAATCATATAAGTTTAAAGCAATGAATGGTGATTTTTTTTTCTTGTTTAATTTCTGGGTGTCAGTGTCTGTTTCAAATAACTTATCTTAAGGTTTTTTTTTTTTTTTTTTTTTTGTGATAATTGCAGGGATTGTGACTAGGAGGCCTTTAGTATTACAATTGTACAAGGTTGAACAAGGAAAAGAAGAATATGCCCAATTTCTCCATCAAGGAAATAAAAAATACATAGATTTCTGTATGTGATTTGCTATGCTTAAGTTGTGATGTGAATTTATTTTTTAGCTTTCCTGGATATTACCATAATTAGTACAGTTAACACAAATAAATGATCAATAAGAAAATAAAAAACATAACTGAAAATAAAGGAACTTCCCCCAGACAGAGTAATTTAGAGAGTATATCAACAGGATCCATTTGAAAGCTTCTTATCTTTTCCCTTTGCTAATGAAATGATTTCAGTAGAGAAATTTCATTGAAGAAATAAAGGAATTGGACCATCCACTGCAACAAGACAATGCAGGCAACATTGAACTGTTCATATTCGGTCTGACATGGCATGCATGTATGTATTCGTGCTTCTTATTCTTAGTTAATGTGCATTTTATTTCATCCAAGACCAAGTTTGATAAGTTATCATTTCAATTTTATTTTGACTCAACTACCAAAGTCTGTAGTTTTGCTGACCATGCATCTATCAACCTATGGTTCTATTTCCAAGTAACTGCATGATCTTTCTCAACACAATTTTTTTTATTTATGTATTTTTGTATGTGTTGAAATCATCTTAATATATTTTCTCTCATTTTATAACCAATAAGTGCAATTTTTATCATCTCACAGATCCACTTGTTCCCTAACTCTGCCCCTACTTGTTGTCACAATTAGAGCATATCACTGGAATTTTCACTATTGAATATGCTTGTATGGAACGATTAACTACAACGAATAAAAGATGGTAGAACTAATAATATTTAATAAATTATTGCAATTAAGCAACTTACAGTGGTGAACTTAAGCTTCTTGATTCCAAGGAGCAAAAAATATTTGACACAATACCAATAACATTAGGTGAATTGATAAGAAACAAAACCTTCCTGGAAATTTGTTTTGTCTTCTCATGGAAGTTGGTGAAGAAAAAAAATTCAGCCTTTAATAACCAATATAAATTATAATAAGATGACAATTTATGAAGACTACTCATTTCTCACATTTTCTATTATTGCTATCCAAACATGATAACGAAAAAATGAATTCCTTTATTTTCTTTTTTCTTCTCCTACCAAACCTAATGAATCATTTCTTTTCGTTTCTCATCTTTAAATCCAAACATACTTTACAGATCTCCTTGGTGGGGCTTGCTTTGGATAAGTATTCCTGCTGCTTTTCCAACTCATAATTCTTCACTAAATTTTGCTATTATTCCCAAGACTACTTGAAACATTCTGCTACTCTTATAATTATTTTCATCTCTCTGCCAATATTTGGATGGATTTCTTCGATATTAACAAATGTAGGTATAGAAACCCATCACTCGATGATATTTTTGCAAGGAAGGAATATTCTTAGTAATGGTTGAGTAATAGAGTCTGATATTTGAGCAAGAATTGCACTTTAACTGTTGAGCATAACCCTTGCAGGATTTGCTTAGATTCCTGGATGATTTGAAGAAACAAAAGTGGCATTGAATTTGTGGATTTGCTAATATTTGGACTATGTGGAATTATAATCAGACACTCATGAATACTACATGAGAAGACTCGCATGCTTCCATCATGTTAGAGTCACATAGGAGGCTTCCGTTTTATATGCATATAACTGCATAAGCTGGTAAATCTACTCTCTGTTTAACCAACATGGCAGCATTACTTTATGTCATTATTGTTTCAAAAATACTCTTTGCCAGTTTGTTCACTTGAAATCTAGAATTTTCCTTGATGAACAATTCCACTCACATTGGTCATGGAGTTAGATGATGGTAAGCAAACAACATAAGCACGTGATCTGTTATTACATTCTGCTATTACATTCTAATAGGAAAAAGGAGTTTCAGTGCACTTGGTTTGTCTTTTATTCTATTACATTCTATGCCTTTTATTTTTAACACTTGGTTTGTCAGTGAAACTCCATTGCATGATTTTTGACTCTTAAGTCAACAAGAGCTCATATCAATTAGCAAATAGTTAAGAAATCACATCTTCTTGCTCATACGGTGACCCTTCAAATAATTTTCATCATAATTTGTTTGGGTTAAAGGCGAACACCTCCCCTCATGTTTGGCTTTTATGCAGATACCTTTTGAGGCTTACAAAATAGTAACATCCCTCCCTGCCATTACTTTTGACTAATAGTATGAGGAATGATTATCATTTTATATCCTAAAATTTGGATTTCGGCAAAAAGCACCTTGACATATACCAAAAAAGTTAATTTTTCTGTTTGGAATGCTTTTTATATCATCAGGTATTTCCCATTTTTATTCAAACTTAAAGTTTTTATTTACCAGCTTGCAAATGGAGAAACAAAGACAGAATTTTGCCAAAGTAGTTCATTTTTTTACTAAAATATTGTGGAGATTTAATAGTGAAGATGGGGGTTTTCAGCATTTCTATCCAAAATTCTGGGAGGTAATTTTCCAAAATCAAAACAATTGAGGGCATTTTAGTATTTTAACATAGTCAAATTGTCAATGAAGAATATATTAATAGATGTTAATGGCAAAGGGGAAATTAGCAATTTTCAAAACCTTTTGGGAGGTATCTGCTGAAAGCCAAAACCTGGCCATTTTCTAAACCTCTTGGGAGGTATCTGCTTAAAGACAAAATCTACTCCCACAACTGAGTTGATGTTGCTTTGCTCAGACAACGTATGTTCATGAGTACGTATGCAATTTTGTCCACATATATGTATAAAACATCTTACAGGCTTTAGACAGTCCTTACAAGCCATGTTGTTAGCTTATCTGCACCATTTTAATAGTTTCCAGTGCTAAACTGACAGAATTTTATTTTTTATTTTATTTTTTTATTATTAGACAAAATTTAGCCACGGTTATAACCGTAGCTAACTAATATTTTTGTATTTCATTTTTAATTTTTTTATTATTAGCTAATATTTAGCTACGGTTATAACCGTGGCTAAATTAACTTCTAATAGTGGCAAAAAAAAGGTTGCCACGGTTCATAAAATCGTGGCAAATAACATTGTGGCACCCTTGTTAGCCACAGTTTTATGAAACATGGCTACCTCATTTTAGCCATGGTTTTTGTGCATGTTAGCCACGATTTTGACCGTGGCTAATTACCGATTTTCTTGTAGTGTTTTGACTCACCTCCCTCCACATTAAAATATTTGTTTCTCTTGATGAGTTTGATAAAAGAAAAATATAAATTGTATAATTATATTAAAAAATTACCACTAAAACAAATGGTGACCTTCTAGTGATGAAGTGTAGCATTGTTCTATTTCCTAAAACTTAAAAAAAATAATAAAAAAATGAAATGGTACATGGTAGCTATATAAAGGTTTGCTTTCTTACATATAAAGGATCAATTATTTTATTTTGACATTCATGGGATACAAAAATAGGAATCCAAGCATTAGGCTAAAGATAAAATGGCAATTCATTCATGTTATTTGTAGTGTTTTTATTTTTAGTTTAATATCTTTGATAAATATAAAGAGAGAATTAAAGAAGAGCAAATAGATTTGGGTTAAAAAATGCATGAGTTTTTTCAAATTAACAAAAGCATGTAAATATAAGATGTCAACTATTAATACTTGATATCAATGTTGATAACAATTTTTTTAAAAGTAATTTATTATTTGCTTCACATGCAATATATATATATATATATATATAAGAAATTTCAATAGAAACTTTGTTTTTATGACATCCCATCTTATGTCAATTTCTAAGAGTAATATAATATAGTATATAAAAAACTAAAAACTATTACTGAACAGCTCAAGCATAATCATTTTAGGCTCAACAAGTTACTAAAACTAGTAGTTCTCAGATTATTATAAAAATGTTGTACGACAGTTAGGTTGGCTAAGTTAAATTCCATTCTAACCTTATCGGCAATCATGTATCTAGCACCTAGGTCATGACAAAATAGTATTAGAGCAAAACGATCTTCAAACCTATTATATTTGGATACAAATACAGATTTCTAACTTAACAAGGACGTCAAGTGTCTAAGTGGAGGATATTGTGGCATTTCATTAGATATATAGAATAAGTATTATCACTCACAGTACAAGCAGAAGTCCAAAGGTTTGAATTAGCAAACATTATGCTTAACAATCATAGTGAATCTCCTTAGGCGTATCTACAATCACAGTGATTAATGTCAAAACCAGAATTGAAACTAAAACTAGTTAAGGACTCAGTTGTTTAAAATGGTCCCTAACCCCATTTTGGTATCTTAACACGCATCCCGAGATTTATTACCTAAACTTGGACCCAAAATGAATTGAAATGTAGGCTAATTCTAATTAAAAATCTTTAAACTGAACTAGTCTTGAATACCTTCGAATTGCCCTGAACCAGCCTAAAAATCCATTGAATCATCCTGAAGCGACTCCAAACACCCTTGAACTTATCACGACCTAGAAATAGGATATGTGGCCAGCACTAGGATTAGAATAAATTCTAACCCCGCAAGCCTAACAAAAAATTCATAAATTTAATTGAATCAATAATCTAATATAAAACGAAACAAAATGTAGTTTAAATAATAATAACTAATTTGTCAACACCTAGCATAAAAACCTATTTGTAGTCAAATGGAGTTTCTATAAAACTCAAGAATACAAAGTCTAACAGAAAATTCAAATAACTAACTTTTTCAAACTCAACAACTAAAGACAACAAAAAAACGGACTCATCTCAAGTAATAGGATCTGCTGGACTAACGAACTCTGAATTTGAAAAAAGCATAAGCGTGAGTTTACAAACCCAGTGAATAATAATATGCATTTATGAGAACAAAAGACATATATCCAAGTATAACAGATAATTCACTAAAAATAGATTTTAACAACATTCATAATTTAGGGAGTTCATAATTTAGAACAAAAAGTTATCAGAAATCAGGACGGCGACACTTAGTCTACCGAAAATTAAGACGCCGACATCTTAGTTTGCAGATAATCAAGACGGCGACATCACAGTATGCTGATAATTAAGACGACAATTCTCAGTTTGTCAGAATACAGATATACAAATTAGGGTACTTAGTTTAACACCTACTACTGTTAATTATAGTGTTTTAAAATCCGAAACTGCTTTAAAACATTTTTTCCAAAAATAATAGATAGTTTAATAGAACTTTTTCCATTCGTAGATATAAACAGAATCAAACTCGAATAATAGATAGTCCTTCCAAAATAATTTCAAATTTTCATACATGTCCCTTATTATTCTTTTATAACAGAATTTAATCAAATTTTTAGAAGTTAAATATATCATAAAAAATCAAAATTTATAACAGATATGAAAAATAGTAAATACTCATAAATACACATTATTACTCATTGAAAATATTGAAATCAAATGGTTTGATTTTTAGTAGTACAGGCTTAATGAGGAACTTTTGAAAAATCTAAAACCACAAAAGTAATAATATTTCTAAATTAGAATCTTGAAATAGTTAAGAGTTTGATTTATTGTGGAAACTCTTAATCAAACTCGTTTGATTGAGATAATCTAAATCTAAAACTAAGTTTAGATCTCAAGGTCCAAAACCCAAATCCAAATTTAATATTTTTATATTTATTTATTTATTTATGTTGAAGAGAAATCCAACTTTATACTTGGATCCTAAAATCTAGAGTCCAAATCCAAGGACTCAATCTAAATTTAGAAATTCAAATCCAATCCATTAGTTCCAAAATTAGAATGCTAATATAAGTAAAATTTCAATATATTATATTGCTGTTATTGTCATTATTGTTATTATTATTCTAAAGTTCTAAGTCCCTATTTGGAATCCAATCCAAATATATTGATTCAGATCCACTATTTAAATCCATATACAATATCCAAATTTAAAATGAAGTTCAAATCTTAAGATGTAGATCCAGACCCCAATTCACTATTAATATTCAAAAGACAAGTCCTTACACAAAAATTGTTCCAAAACTCAAATCTAAATCCAGATCCATATTCATTATCCAATCCTTTGGGTTTAATATCACAACCCAAAACAAATCCAAAACCTATATTCTCAATTATAAGTTTAGATTCATTAGATTTGGACTAATAATTCCAAAATTATCTCAAAACCCTTAAATCGAAACCCAGAACCATTATTCAAATCCAAACCCAATATAGGATCTATATCACAATCCAACACCCAACCCGTTTTCACATAACTATGATTGAATCCAAAAATCAAACTCAATCAGGATTCATACTTGGTTAATAGGATTGTTTTCCTACATTTTTTGTTAAGAGAATTTTACAACAAGGCAAACTTCTAAGTTTATAATGGTGGCTTTTGACGTTGAAGAGAATTAAGATAATTGATTTGCCTTCATCAATTGAACAAAATCAAATCTAAAAATGAGAGTGATGCTTGTAGCAATGATGGAGAAGATGACAGAAATTGGTAACCATGTCTTGACAATTTCTCCCAAAACCTAAGGTGATCAGATGAAATTAAATGAGAAATCTCGTTATAATGGCATATACTGATGTGATTGTGTGTTTAATTTTAGATCAAATCGTGTAAATTTAAAAGATTTGATAGGACTGCAATTAGAGTTTCAAATAAGGAAACAAGAATAGCGATCAAATCTAAATTATTATATGCTTAATTTGAGATCAAATCACACAAATCTAAAAAATTTGATAGGATTACATTAGGGTTTCAAATAAGGAAATAAGGATGATGATCAAATCCAAATTTTAGAAATTTCCAATTCAGTTCCTTAATTCTTGATTACAGATGATTTTGTCCTTGGCTATTTCTGATGCATTTATTTGGGCACCTTTTTGTTTTCAAATTCTTAAATAAACCCCAATTTTTTGGGGGGTATTACAATTTTTCTCCTACAAAAAATTCAGTCATTGAATTTAAAATACAAGAATGATAGGTAACTTTGTGTCTCAAATAGATGAGTTTATTTCACATGCATTGTCTCTTTTGATTCTCATGTTACTTTGTTGTTATTATTATTTTTTTAGTGAGGCCTCTATAACACTTTTGTAGATGCTATCTCTTTAGATATCAGTTTTTTAGTTTGTCGGTCAACAATAGCCACAAGCTCTCTTTCATAAGATAAGTCTGAATCTAGTTGTATCTCCTGTAGTGCCAATACATGGGAGGGATTTGGTAGGTACTTTTGTAGTATAGACACATGGAATATAGGATGTACAACAAAAAACTCAGGTAGAAGAGCCAGCCAATAAGCCACTATACCAACACGATCTAGAATATTAAATGGGCCAATGTAACATGGACTGAGCTTTCTTTTTTCTTATGAATTGCATGACACCCTTCATTGGTGATACTCATAGAAACACATGTTCCCCGACAATGAACTCTAGTTGTCATAAGTGCTGATCTATATAGGCATTCTGTCTACTCTGAGCAGATAGTAATCTCTGTCTGATTAACTAAATCTTATCTATCGCATCCAATACCAAGTTTGGTCCTAGAAGTTTAATTTCCCCGATCTCAAACCATCTAATCAAGGATCTACAATGTCGCCCATATAACGCCTCAAAGGGTACCATCTAAATACTCAACTGATAGCTGTTATCATAAGTAAACTCTATTAGTGGTAAGTACTGATTCCAATTATTGTCAAAATCTATGACACATGCTTGCAACATGTCTTCTAAAATCTGAATCGTCCTTTTAGACTATCCATCTGTCTAAGGGTGAAAGATTGTGTTTAAGTCCAATTGGTTGCCTAGAGCCTCGTGAAGGGCTTTCTAGAAGCTAGAGGTAAACAGAGAACCTCAATCTAAGATAATAGACATAGGTACTCTGTGGAGTCTCACAATCATATTTATATATAAATGGGCATATCAAGAGCTGTCATTTGTCATTTTTATTAGAAAGAAATGTGTTGGCTTGGTCAATTGGTCCACTACCAACTAGGTAGAGTCGAATCCCTAAGCGTTCATGGCCACCCTGTAATGAAATCCATGGAAAATCTTTCTCACTTCCATTCTGGTATTTTTATCTGCTAAAAAAATCCCACGGGCCTCTCATGCTTAGCTTTAATTTGCTAACAGGTCAAGTATCGGGATACAAAATCTGCTATATCTCGTTTAATACCTTCCCATCAATAGAGTTGCTTTAAATCTTGGTACATCTTGGTGGAACTGATATAAACGGTATACTTAGAGTTGTGAGCTTCTTCCAAAATGGCTCTCCTCAAGTTGCCTATATCAGGTGCATAAATACAAGCACTATACCTCAAAATTTTTTCAATATCAAGCTCAAACTCAGCATGTTTTCCTATATTAACCTCTTTCTTGATTTTTAACAACTTTGCATCCTTATCTTGATTATTCCCGATGAGCTCGAGTAAGAATGTCCGAGCTTACACATGGGCCAACAATACCCAGATCAGCCTATCCTAAATCGTACACCTCCTTGTTCCAATCCATGCATCCCTTTTATCAATGTTCATCTTATCGGAGTTATGTGAATCAACCTCCCCATGGATTTCATGCTCAATGAATCTTTGACCACGTTTACCTTGCTGGGATGATACAGAATAGGACAGTTGTAATCCTTAAGCAACTCTATCCATCTTCTCTATCTGAGATTTAAGTCTTTTTGTTGAAAGGTATATTTCAAACTCTTGTGATTGGTGTAGATCTCACAAGGCTCCCCATATAGATAGTGTCTCCAGATCTTCAATGCGATTACAACTACAACCATCTTCAAGTCATGAGTAGGGTAGTTTTGCTCATACTTTTTAAGCTGTCTGGATGTATAAGCTATAACACGATTGTTCTATATCAGTACACATCCTAGACTCACTCTAGAAGCATCACAATATACTGAAAATCCTCTTGTCCTTGAAGGTAATGCAAGAATGGGTGCAGAGGTTAAGTGACTCTTAAGCCTTTAGAAGCTCTCCTCTCAAGTAGTTGATCACTAAAACTTTACTTTCGTTTTGGTCAATCTAGTTAGAGGGGCAACAATTTTAGAGAGATCTTTCATAGAACGATGATAGCACCTAGCTAAGTCGAGAAAATCATGGATCTCTGTGATAGATTTAGATGTAGGCCATTGTTGCACTACCTAAATTTTGCTATCATCGACTGTGATTCTTTCCTTTGAAATCACATGCCCAAGGAAAGCCACTCTATTTAAGAAACACTTGCACTTTGAAAATTTCATGCATAGGCAATGTTCTCTCAAGGTTTGTAATACCTCACATATGTGTGATTCATTCTTCTATTTACTCTTGGAGTATACTAAGATATTATCAATGAAAACAATTACGGATTGATCCAGGAACAGTTTAAACAATCAGTTCATCAAATCCATGAAAACAATTAAAGTATTAGTCAAACCAAAAGACAACCAAAAATTTATAGTGGCCAAATCAAGTCTAGAAGGCAGGTTTTGGAATGTCTTCACCTCTGATCCTCAACTAGTAATATCTTAATCACAAGTCAATCTTCAAGGAACACGTCTCCCCTGTGGTTGATCAAATAAGACCAAAGCACCTCAAAGAGAAGTTCTTAGCTAAATAAAACTTTTACTCAGATGATCTTGCAATTATTCCTTCAACTCCTTGAGCTTTACTAATGCCATATGAGAAAGTGGTTTGGAAATCAGCTGTATGTTAGGAACTAAGTTGATGTAAAATTCAATTTCTCTTTCAGGGGGAATACTTGGCAAGTTTACAAAAAAACACATTGACGAACTCATGAACTACTGGAATCTATTCTAAGTTGGGTCTGTAACTTGGATGTCCTTGATCAAAACCAAGAATCCTTGACACCCATTATTTAGCAAATATTTGGCTCCCATATAGTATATCAACCAAACAGGTGCTAAACTATATTCACCCTAAAATATAAGTGGTAGTTCATTAGGTGCCTTGAACCTTACTGCCTTGGTACGAAAGTTCATGGTGGCAAAGTAAGAGGCCAAGTAATCTATTCTCAAGATTACATCAAAGTCAGAAATGCCAGTATAATTAGGTTAGTCATAATTTTTTTGTCAATTACTCTAACTAAATAGAATTTATACACTTATATGACTAGGATAGGCCCCCCAACAATGGTAGCCACAATAAAAAGTTGCTTAAATATAGTAGACAGGAAATCAAACAAAGCAACAAAGTGTAGGGATGCATGAGAATGAGTGCAAGATTAAAATAATAATTGAAATTGAAAAGACTCCTAGTTGTCCTTTTATAGCATCTTGATTATGAGAATGGATGGCTCATAATCATAAGCAGGACTTTACGGATGAACGGTTGCTCTATTGACCATAAATAACTTATAGCTTTGATATCAAATTTGTCACAACCCAAAAATTAGATCTGTGATTAGCGTTAGGATTAGAATAAATTCCAACCTCGCAAGTCTAGCAGAAAGTCCAGAAAGTTAACTGAAACAATAATCTGATATAAAATGAAACAATATGTAGTTCAAATAATAATATCGGATTTGTCAACACAGCAGAAAAACCTGTCTGCAGTCTGATAGAGCTTCTAAAAACTAAGGAGTACAAATTCTGACAAAAAATTCAAATAACTAACTTCTTCAAACTCAATAGCTAAAGACAACAGAAAAATGGACTGCTCTCAAGCAGCAAGATCCACCGAACTAACAAACTCTAAATCTGAAGAAAATATAAGCATGAGTCTACATACTTAGTGAATAATAACATGTATTTATGAGAATAAAAGATATGTATCCAGATACAATGATAATTAAATAAAAACAGATTTTAACAAAATTCATAATTTAAAGAGTTTATAATCTGAAAAATAACAGATATTAGAAATCAAGATGGCGACACTTAGTCTATCGATAATTAGAAGGACGACCCTCAATCTGCTAGAATATAGATGTAGAAGTCAAGGTACTCAATCTAACACCTACTGTTGTTAGCTATAGTGTTTTAAAATCTGAAACTCGCTTAAAACATTTTCCACAAATAATAGATAGTTTAACAGAACTTTTTCCATTCGTAGATATAAACGGAATCAAACTCAAATAAAAAATAGTTCTTCCAAAACAATTTCAAAATTTCACTCATGAAAAATTAGATATCATGAAAAATCAGATATAACAGAATTTAATCAAATTTTCAGAAATCAGATATATTATGAAAACTCAAAATTTATAACAGATATGAAAAATAGTAAATACTTATAAATACACACTATTATTCATTGAACATATTAGAATCAAATGGCTCAATTTTCGGTAGTATAGGCTCAACGTGGAGCTTTTGACGAATCTAAAACCACAAGAGTTTCAAATTAGAATTCTGAAGTACTTAAGAGTTTGATTTATTCTAAAAACTCTTAGTGAAACTCGTTTGGTTGAGATAATCCAAATCCAAAATCATGTTTAGATCTCGAAGTCCGAAACCCAAATCCAGATTTAATATTCTTATATTTATTTATTCTAGTTTTATATTCCAAAAGTTAGAATGCTAATATAAGCCCAATTTCAATATATTATATTGCTATTGTTGTTATTATTATTATTATTATTTTAAATGTCCAAGTCTCAATTTGGAATCCAATCCAAATCCATTGATTTGGATCCACTATTTAAATCCCTATACAAAATCCAAATTTAAAACCAAGTTGAGATCTTGAGATCTAAATACAAAACCCAATTCATTAACAAGATTCAAAATACAAGTCCTTGCACAAAAATTGATCCAAAACTCAAATCTAAATTCAGAT
Organism: Thlaspi arvense; assembly: GCA_911865555.2. Taxonomy (NCBI): domain Eukaryota; kingdom Viridiplantae; phylum Streptophyta; class Magnoliopsida; order Brassicales; family Brassicaceae; genus Thlaspi; species Thlaspi arvense. The sequence goes on from CAJVSB020000759.1 coordinate 92,824, forward strand.
CCATATTCATTACCCAATCTGTTGGGTTTAATATCACAATCCAAAGTAAAGCCAAAACCTATATTCTTAATTACAAGTCTAGGTTCTTTAGATCTGGACTTATAATTTCAAAATCATCTCAAAACCTTTAAATTGAAACCCAGAACCATCATCCAGATCTAGATCCAATATGGGGTTTATATCACAATCCAACAACCAACCCCACATAACCGTGATTGAATCCTAAAATCCAAACCCAACTAGGATTCATACCTAATTAAGAGGGTAGTCTTCCCACGTCCTTGATGTGAGCTAGAGCCACTAGCAAGTGCACTAGTTATACAAGTAATACAGTGATGAGTGAGTATCGTTCCCTCGATGATTGTTTTTCCTAAAAAAAATTTCAAAATTTAATTCAACTATGTAATATTAGTGGGGATTTTAAATTTTTATGAAAATTTTTAGAAAATTTACTCAATTGAAACTAATGAATTAACTAAATTAACCAAGAAAAACTAGAGCATGGCACTTTAATCTGGAGGAGATCCAAATAATAGAGTTGCTAGGGGTAATTATTTCACCTACACTGCTCTATCTTACTCTTTATTATAAATCTACTTTATGAAGATTTTTCTAGAATGTTTTATGTTTAGGAGATTCCAAAAAATTATAAAACTCCATATTTCAAGATCAATTAATTATTTTAAATTCAACTAAATTAAACACAACCTTCTCAAATTAGTTTTTATTTAATTAAATTCAAAATACACTATGTTTTGTAAAATCTCTTTCAGTTAAGTACCCTCTCAAGTCTACCTAACACACCGCACAACTCACAATAATGTTTTTTCGAATCAGTTGGAGCCATGTTATATGAAACTCAATATTGTGATTAACAACCACAATTAAAAAATAATAATTCTACATGCAATTAACATACTGTCTCAATTACTCCCTTTGGATATTCACAGATGCGAGTACATTGAGTTATAAATAGAATTTCATCAAGATCATGTTACATATAAACTCAGATAACTCTAGAACAACTATAGATTTAAGGTAAATTTTCTACTATACATAAAACCTAAAATCAACTTAAACCTCTTTTCAAATTTCATATATAATAGTATTAAAATCAAGCAAAATCTGTAGAAAAATTTGATTTCAGCAATGCATAGATTCAAGAATCAAAGCAAAATCTAAGTAGTTTGGTTACATCACCCCTAGCTAAATGAAATTGCCTCATTGTGTTGTTCAACAACTCAAACATGAATTCAAAATTTGAAGAGAATACAACCATGATTCTAAACAAAAAGAAAATAACAGAGAAATGAAAAACAATAATCAGAGGAAACTTAGTTTGTGAAAAATTTTGAGGATGCTGATTGATGCTTCCCGACTCTCTTCCTCTCTTCTACATGTATCTCCCCCTGTTTGCTGTCAATCTCTCCTCCCTATTTTCTACCTTCCTCTCTTCTTTTTGCCGTCTTTCTCCTCTTAAAGTAACCCTCATCTCCAAAAATAAAAGATGTTTTTGGATCTTAAGTTGTTGCCAGGTCATGGATTTGGAATAGTTTCAACAAATTGGGTGTTGGGTTTGCATATGCATTTGGATCTGCAAACTCTAATGTTGTGTGTTGCAACTAAAACTACAAGTTTGCTTACTTCTTTCAAAATTTTAGACATCTTCTGGGTTGAATTGGGCTGAGGCCCAAACATAAAAGTTGTAGCATTCTTTCTTACCTTTCAAACACCTCTTGAATCAGCTCAATTGAAATTTTTTAGCTCAAGTTATGAATTTTTTTTTTCCAACATGCTGTTGTTGAAAATCTACAGAACTATTCTGACTACTGCGGTTATTTGCTAAATTTTGAACCCTTTTTGTATTAAATTAGATTTTGGACAAAACACGAAAGTTGTAGAGCTTTCTCACACTACTAGAAAAAGTTAAATTAGTGACCCCCTATTGGGGTCACTAATCAATGACCATTTAGTGACCCATCAGTGACCGAAGACCTCATTTTTTAAAAAATATATAATAACCAAATTTGTGAGTCTTTTTGTGACTGATTTTGTGACCCACGGTAAGTCTGTCATAAATTGGTCAGTAGTTTAGTGACCACTGTATATCAGTTACTAATGGAGTCACTAATTAGTGACCCTGTTCTGGATGGTTACAAAATAGGTCACTAATTAGTGACCTATTTTTTGGGTCACTAAAGGGGTCACTAATTTGGTCATTCTCCCTTATGTTTGGTCACTACTTGTGACTCACATGTAAGCGGTCACAATTGGGATCACTAATTAGTGATCTTAGTTTGAGTGGCCACAAAGTGGATCACTAATTAATAACCAGAATTTGTAATGGTTCCAAAATGGATCACTAATTAGTGACTCTAAGTTTTTTTATCTGCCTAAAATTTTATATTTTAATTAAATATAGGTAGAAATTATCTAAAAATAATTGATAGGATTTCAAGTCATAATTGTATTTTTGAAGTGTGTGAATAATTTGTGGATTTAAACTCTTGTAATTAAATAATTGATTAATGTAAATTGATTTTTTGAATTAATCTAAATCTCCTATAAAAGTGAATTTCTATTTATATGAATTAGTTATAATAAAATTTCATAAAAAAATTAACATCATTGCATATACCCCATATATAAATATATATATATATATATATAAGCAAACAAATAATCTATAAAAGAGTAAATAAAAAAGTAAAACAAAATAAGAGAATTTGTATGGTAATGAAGTATTGTTCTCTTAAGGGTCAGCAATACTTAAGTTTTAATGTTTGATAGAATTATTGTAACAACTGTACTATAATGAAGATCATGTATGTTATTTAGTGTATATATCATGGTAAAATATAAGAAATGAGAAATTTCTACTAGAAATACCTAATAGAATATCAAATAAATACAATAATATCTATGCAATGTTGGATTAAGTATAAAATTAATTAGTATACCCATTTTGTAATTATTTCGTACGTCTATATATATATATATATCCTAATTTTTATAAATTAAATTGGCCCAAATTAAAATTTGAAAATCAAGATCTAATTCCATTATTTTTATATAATATTATAATTAAATACTAATTTTAAGAATATAAATTTTGTTAAATTATACTATACTAAAATAATTGATGTATCGAATAATTCAAAGACTCTATAATGATGTAAGATTATAGGTATTGTTGCCTTGAGTTACAAGCATTGCTCCGTTCAATTACAAACATAGCATTGTTTAGTTACGTGCATATATCTCTGTTTATAAACTAAGTCTAAACTTGAGAGTTACAGGCATTGTCCCATTTGGTTACAAATATGACTGTGTTTAGTTACATGCAAATCCTTATTTAGTTACAAACACTTATGTCCATTTAGTGAACTAAATTCAAGCAAAAGGCTCATAGACATCAATTAGTTCAATTACAAACACATTTCCATCTACTTACAAGCTGAGTCCGTTCAGTTACAAGTACATCTTCGTTTAGTTACAAGCACATCTCCGTTCAATTACAAGCATATAGTCTAAATCCAAGTCTCACAGGCATCAATTGGTTCAGTTGCAGGCACAGTTCTATCCAGTTACAAGCAAAGCCCCGTTTAGTTACAAACACATTTCTGTTTAGTTACAAATATATAATTTAAGCCTAAGTCTCATAAACATCAATTAGTTCAGTTACAAGTACAATTCTGTCCAGTTACAAGCAAAGCCCCGTTTAGTTACAAGCACATCTCTAGTTAGTTAAAAGCATATAAGTCCATTTAGTAAACCAAGTCCAAGCCAAAGTCTCACACACATCAATTAGTTCAATTACAAGCACAATTCCATCCAGTTACAAGAACATCTCTATTCAGTTACAAGCACATCTCCGTTTAGTTATAAGCACATCTCCGTTCAGTTACAAGTATATAGTCTAAACTCAAGTCTCATAGGCATCAACTAGTTCAGTTACAATCACAGTTTCATCCAATTAGATGTAGAGCCCCGTTTAATTACAAGTACATCTTTGTTCAATTACAAGCAAATCTCTATTTAGTTACAAGTATATATGTCCGTTTAGTGAACCAAGTCCAAGCCAAAGTCTCACAAATATCAATTAGTTTAGTTACAAGAACATTTCCATCCAGTTACAAACAAAACCCTGTTTAGTTACAAGCACATATTCGTTCAGTTAACAACATATAGTCTAAGCCATAGTCTCACAGATATCAATTAGTTCAGTTACAAGCATAATTCCGTCCAATTACAAGTAGAGCCCTCGTTTAGTTACAAGGACGTCTTTGTTCAATTACAAGTAGATCTTTATTTAGTTACATGCATATATCTCCGTTTAGTGAACCAAGCCGAAGTCTCACAAATGTCAATTAGTTCAGTTACAAGCACATTTTCATCAAGTTATAAGCAGAGCCTTGTTTAGTTACAAGTACATCTCCATTTAGTTACAAGCATATAGTCTAAGCCTAAGTCTTACAAACATCAATTAGTTCAATTACAAGTACAGTTTAGTCCAGTTATAAGTAAAGCCCCATTTAGTTACAAGCATATCTCCGTTCAGTTACAAGCATATATCTTTGTTTTGTGAACCAGGTCTAAGCCTAAGTTTCACAGACATTGATTGGTTCAATTACAAGCACAACCTCATTCAGTTACAAATAGAGCTCCGTTTAGTTACAAACACATTTCAGTTCAGTTACAAGCATACATCTCTGTTTTGTAAACCAAGTCTAAGCCCAAGTTTCACAGACATTGATTGGTCCAATTCAAGCACAGTCCCGTCTAATTACAAGCACAACCCTATTTAATTATAAGCACATCTCTATTCAATTACAAACATATATCTTTGTTTAGTGAACCAAGTCTAAGCCTTAGTTTCACTGACATCGATTGGTTCAGTTACAAGCAGAACTCTGTCTAGTTACAGTAGAGCCCCATTTAGTTATAAGCATATCTCCATTAAATTATATGCATATATCTTCATTTATTGAATCAAGTCTAAACTCAAGTCTTATAGATATAAATTGATTTAGTTACAAACACAGTTCTGTCCAGAATAATTAATGAATAATCATAACAAAAATGAATAATCAATTAATAATCATAACAAATTAAATTAATACAATTAAATTTTAAATTTAAAAAAATTAAAATTTGAAATTAATACAAATTTAATTAGTTTTTTATATATATTATCAATTTTTTAAAATTAAATTGATACAAATTTAATGAGTTGTTTATATATATAATCAATTAGTTGGTTTTTTAGTTTTTTGATTTAGATACACTATTAATTTGATCAAAATCAATGGATAAAATTAATTATAATTATTTGTCATTACATTAATTTACAATTATTATCTTTCACTATATTACAACTATCTTTTCTTTTCAAAAATATTAATTTACAATTATTTTTGTTTTATATTAATTTACAGTTATTATCTTCCATTGTATTATACAACTATCTTTTCTTTCCAAAAATATTAATTTACAGTTATTTTTGTTTTCAAAATATTGATTAATTTGATCCATTAATTTTGAATAAATCAATTATGTAAATTTGTTGTAAGTGTTTTTACACTTATATTGGTATCAATCGATCTATTCTCTTTCTCTCTCTATATGTAGACACACACACACATGTATGTACATAGGTATATGTATCTATATATTTATAAATAATATAAATATATTTACATGTATATATATTTTTAAATTTATATGAATAGATAGAATTTATGTGTGTGTGTGTGTATGCATGTATGTAAGCATGTATATGTGTGTGTTTATGCACGCATACAAGTGTGTGTGTGTATATATATATATATATCTAAATATGTATTCATATAAATATATGTATATGTAGGTTTGCATATATATTAATATTTTTTATGAGGGAGAAATATTTCAAAATTTGGTTTTTGATTTAGAATAACCAGACCAAACCATAATTTTGGATTTTTTTAAAATCAAACCAAACCAAACCCAACTAAATTTTAAAAAACCAAACCAAATTTTAAAATCTAATTTCATTCTATTTTATGTAACATTATAATTAAATACTAAATTTATATATGGTTTTAAGTTTCCATATTTTTCTTTAATTTTGTGGATATTTTAAATAGAAATATATTATAAATTATTTAAAATTAGAAAATTTGATAAAAGCCATCAAAAAGAGAGAATTTTAATTTAAAAATTATAAAAATTTCAGAAGCAGACTTGAAACCATAGAATCTGATATAAAATATAAACTTGTTTTCCTAAAATTTTCTCTCCACTCTCTCCACTTTTAATTTTTCCTCCTATCTCTTTATTGAAATTGGAACCTCCCCCTAAAAATTTCATTTCCCTCATCTCTCTCTCTCACACACTCTCTTTGCTTTTAGTTTTCCCCTCCTCCCGCCCTCTCTCTCCCAAAACTGGGTTGTTTAATTCAGATGTCTAGACCCTATGTGTAACACTCAATTCCAAAATTGGGTTTTCATCTTCCCTGATTTATGATTTTCTCTATAAAAAAAAGAAAAACTATTTAGTGAGAAGCTTGGATTGAATACAGAGAGATGAGTAGAACAGATGGCCCAGATTTGCTGTAGCTCATAGCTTAAATTGTCAAGAGAGAAGATTGGTTTGTTTGGTTACCTCTATGAACTGTTATCTCCCCTATTTTGAAGCTTGAAAGGTAAGTTATTGTCTCTACTTAAGTCTAGTTACTCTTCTCCCCTATTTTATGCTTAACCTTTGTAAATAGCCCCTGAAAGGCTAGCAAACAACTCTATTTTATCAAACATCTCTGTTTTAGTCTTTCCTTCAAATGCATGGGTGAGTGTTCCCAAGTTTTATAGGTTTATAAAATTTTGTTAAAAAATTTGTTTAACAAAGATGGAGTGATGTCCCACGTGAGGATTGTGTGGGTAATTTATTTCTTTGATTCTTTCTGTTATGGGCACTGGATATGTTTTAGAGAGTTGAAGCTTATTAATTAATTGAATGGCTTGAAAAATAAATGAGGGAATAAGACAAATTTCTTTACACAAAACTGAAACCTCTTTGTTATTTAAGTTGAATATTATTATTTAATTGGGAGTATAAGAATAAGGTGGGGACCAAGGTGTTGGCTTGGACAATTCACTTTAATAAAAATTAATTTACATGAAAGAGGTTCAAATGGGTAATATAGTTCTATCTTTATTGACTACAGCTTGGTTATTCTTTTGGACTAAATATAAATGACTCTATTACTTATGTGATTTAATGAATGATTTAGTAATGCCGTGGTTAGCTATACCTTACCAACACTGTTAAATTGTTTCTCTTTGATTAAGACGACTAATAGAATTCATATAGGGGATGGTTGACCATCGTAATGTATGTAGATTAGAAATAATAATAAATTATAAAAATGGGTTCGTTGTGATTACAAATGCAAAATTAATGTAATTAGTGTAATATATAAAATTACTTTTTTGTAAATTTAGTATTGGAGCTTTAAATAATAATAATTTGCAATATGTTGCTGATAGATTTCCAGTTATGGGAGAATTGTTGAACCTAAACAATGGTAAACTTTTGGAAGAAAATAACATTTTTCTACTACTACCCCTATGTTTACTTTCTTGGTAAGAGTTTAACTATTTTTTTTAATTAGGGAAGCAAGTCTTGCCACAAATTTTAGCTTCTTCCTTTTCTTCTTATTTCATTTCATATTTGAAATTTTATATTGGTAGGTAATTTATTTTCTTATCTTATTTTTGCAGGAGAAACCAAATTAAATCATTGATGGAAAAGTAGACTAGAAGGAGAACCTAGCTAAGAAGAGAATGCATGGAGGAAAGTTTACTGGTTGCTCTCTATGTAATTACTAAGAGCACATTTTTTAAATATTAAGAATGTATTTGTATTATTTAACAATTTGACATATAAAATGTAATATCCCAGAATTTTGTTAAAATTTTAAGTTAATTTTATAGCCCCGAGGGCGTAATTGAAAGAATAAAAAGGTTTGGGGTCAATTTTGGAAGATTAAGGACTTGATTAGAGAAATTTAAACTTTCAAGGATTGAATTAAAAATGCTAGGAACTAGATCAGATTCTGGAATAAAATTCAAGGACTAGATCATAAAGAATCAAGAAGTCCAAGGACTTAATCAGAAAAAGTTAAAAAAATTAGTTGGATTTTTCCCTGATAGATGGCTGACCGATTTGATAAAGAAATGGATGCCTATTCTGTGTTTTTTCAATCAATTGAGCTTATAATCAACTTCTTCAGTCAGAGACGACGCATAGCCCTCAATCAATTTGAGAAAATCAGCTTGTTAGCCTTGTCAATTTCCTGATTTTCGTCCAGTTTTTTCATCTACCATTTTTGAGCTTTTGAGCTTAATTCTTTCAAATTAAGCTGCTTTTAAGCCAAATTGAAAAGCTCATATTGGTCACCTACAATTTCCAAGCTTCATTGTCAAATTTCGTGAAAAAATTCCAAGTAAAATGTGTTCAATTGGTCAGTTTTCAAAACTGGTTTCTGTTCCAGTTTTTCGGGTCTGGAAATCAGACCCGGCTGGATCTGGGTCTGCTCCAGACCCAGTTACCCACCAACAGGCTGGGCTTGCTAGGTTGGCCCAAGCAGGCTGGGCCATTTCAAGGCTAGCGCTTGGTTGTGGCCCATGGCTTGCAGTCTACAACTCGCAGGTCACTACAGGGTCGGGCCGAGCCGGGGCCTGGCCTAGGCTAGACCTGGATCCGAGATCTGGGTTTCCAAAAAAAAAAAAATAAAATGGAAAACCAACCGGTTCAAAGGGCTAGTGATCGGTTCATGGCCGGTTCAAGGCACTGTAAGAAAGGTAATAAAGTAACCTAGTTGGTTCATGGCTGGTTCTAGGAAAAACCGGCCGGTTCATTGATAAAATAAAGAAATTAGTGTTAAAATGGCTGATTCAATGCTGTTACGATCAGTTCAAGCAGTTTTTTGCCTGGTTCAGTGGCTAGTTTGACCGATTCTGGGAAGGTTTGACTGGTTCTTGTCTCTGGGAATGTTGGTTTATCAGAAAACCAATCGGTTCATAGCTTTTAAGCTAGTTCAGTGTGCAAAAGCTTGATTTAAGCCCAGTTCAAGGCTAATAAAGGCCGGTTCAGTGCTATTTTGGTTCGGTTTAGTATTGTATTGACTAGTTCAGAGTTGTTTAGATCTAGTTTAGGGGTATATTAGACTAGTTTAGTGTGTTTAAGGCCGGTTCATGGCCGATTCACCTTGTTTGATACCGGTTTAGTGGGAAATGAGTTCGGCTCATTGGGTTTTGGAGTAGATTGAATGGTTTTAAGGATGTTTTAAGATGGTTTAATGGTTTTAGGTCCGGTTCATGTTGGTTTAAAGTTTTAAGAGCCAGTTCATGATTAGTTCAATGATATTTTGGCTAATTTGATGGGTTTCAGGGTTGGTTTTGGCAATTTCTAACTTAACCAAGCTAGTTCAAAGGTATTCGAGACCAGTACAACCTAACTTGATGATTTTGTACAGGGATTGGTTATAGGTTCTCTTTAGCTTAAGTTTGGGAGCGAGGTAAAGGACCTCGAGATGCGTGCTATCGTCCCAAAATGGGATTTTAGTCTATTTTGGGTATTTAAGTCTGTAAATGGGTAGAGTTTAGTTTTGATTTTGATTATGTGATGTTGTGATTGTAGATACTCTCGAGGAGAAACGCGTCGATCTGTGAGCTTGTGTTTGGTGCTTTGGGTTATTGGTTCTAGTTTGCACTGTGAGTGACAATACTTACTCTATGCATGTTATTTTATTTTGATTATGAAATGATTGAAGTGATATGATTTCTGATTTTGAAAAAGATAAAAATTGGGACAGATATTCGTTATTTTGAAATTACAGTTAGTTTTTTGAAAATAGATGTTTAATTGAAATTCATGCCTCTATTATAATTGTTTTTCTATAATATATGTCGAGAGTTATTCTGAATTCTGGGTTTTGATTCTGATTGTGATTCTAGTTCTGATATAGGATCCCTATGTGATGTGTGATTCCTCTAACATGACATGCTTTATCGTGAGACGTTATTCTGACTCTGGTACCAGTTCTTATGTGATATGTGAATTCTCCGGCATGATATGCTCTATTGTGAGATATGATTTCTGATATGAGAAGACACTCCAACACGACTAAATCGATAACTTGTACTTTGAGAACATGAGGCATATTTTTATGACTTATCTGATAATTTGACTAAGTTACTCTCTATATACTTATACATATGGTTCTAGCACACTTAACAATGCATGTTTTAGCATGACTAGAATCTGTATTATTCATTGAGTTTTATGACTCATCTTTTTTTTTTTTCAGATCGTAGCGAGGGTTCGCTTTTCTGACCAAGTTATCTGTTTCCTATCAAGTCGAAGTTGATGTACAGCTTGACGTTCTTTTTTTGCTCTTGTACTTGTATTTAGAGTTGCTCTAGTTTATTCCTCAGATAAGGTTATGATGTATTAAAGATGTTATGTTATTTGATTTATTTAAGTTTGTATTCTATTCTGATTAGAGGCCTACTAGAGTTAGAGTGCTAACCTTGGTGCTGGTAACATGCCCGGGTTGGGGTGTGACATAAAATTACATGTATTATGATTTTTCATTATTTTTTATGTTTGTTTGTGGTGATTAAGGATTGAAATGATGAATGTGTACTATAGGAATTATATTCTTTTATGGTGAATGAGTAATTTGTGAATTATAAAAATTGTAATTAATGACCTCACAAAAATTGTGAAATTACTAACTTTTTTTATGATCCATATATAAAAAATAATAAGTAATTTAATGTGGTTATTAATTGGTGACCGCATAAGAGTCACTAATGTGTATTTATTTTTTTTATAAAAAAAAATATAAGTGGTCACAAATTGTGACCCAAATTAGTGACCTCATGAAAGGGGTCTCAAATTAGTGACCCTCTAAACTGCGGTCATAAATTAGTGACCCCCAAAACTGTGACTTACTGACCGTAATTAGTGATCACTGATTCGGTCACCAATTAATAACTGCAAGAATTAGTTACAAGCTTTTTCTGGCCGATTTTATCAGTCACAAATGTGGTCACTGATTCATTCAGTGACTACTTTCCTTTATATCTAGTGACCGCTACTATGGTCACTAAAAGGTATTTTTCTGGTAATGTCAGAGGTTTCCAAAACATCTTAAACCATTCTGATCTAAGTTTTCTACCTCCAGTCATGTTTATTTTTTTCCTACAACTGAATTGGACTTGGAGTGAAACTTCTGTAGAATTGAAATTTAAGTATGGGATTAGGCTTTTGTCTACAACTGGTCTATAGGCTTTTGAAGTGGTCTTTGGCAACCTTGGTCTACTAGTGCTTTCAGGAACTAATTAGAATCTACTACAACTTCAAGGCTTCCTAAAATTTCTTGGTGCTAATGGCTTGATAACTTCTAGGCTTCTATTTTGTGTTTCATTATGAATTAAGTTGAGGTCCAATTATGATGATTGTAGCCTTTTTTCTTAGTTTTCAAATGCCTCTAGAATTAGATCAATCTGAAATTTGTAGCTCAAGATATGATATTTTAACCAAAACAATAGCAAATAGTAAAACTGTTGTTATTGCTATAGTATTGCTGATTTTATTAATCAACTTTGGAGACCTTTATGGTCTGAATTTGATCAAGGCTTGAATATAAAAATTGTAAAACTCTTTCCCATTTTTTCAAAACATCTTATATCATCAAATCCGAATTTTGTACCTTGAGTTATGAATTTTCTTCTCCAAGCTGTATTTGCTAAAAACTACTGCTAATTTTCTTCAACTTCAAGTCATTCCCAAGTAGAATTGGATTGAGGTCCAAAAATAAAAGTTGTAACTCTCTCTCTTAACTTTCAAATGCCTCTAGAATTAGATCAATCCAAAATTTGTAGCCCACGATATGACATTTTCTCCAGAATAGCAGCAAGCAGTAAAACTGCTACTGCCGCCGCTACTGCTACTGCAAAAAACTTTATCTTTGTTGCTCATTTTTGAGGGTCTTCTGGGCAAAATTGGACTGAGATTAAAACATGAAAGTTGTAGATCCTTTTTTTTTTTTTGCCTTTTCAAAACTTCTTGAATTGTTTCAATCTGTGTCTCCTAACCCCAGTTATGAATATATTTCTCCAAGCTACTGCTATTGCAAAATCTGCTGCCAAGGCTACTTTTTCTCTACTTGCACTTCGAAAATTACATTTATTTGAAATTAAGCCCAATTAAGTTTAGCTTGACCCAAAACCCTTCCTAGCAATTTTGTGAAGCCACAATGAACTTTTTAAAAGTTTCAAGCTTGGCATTTAAATTTCATTCCTTAATTTGACCCTCAAATGAGCTAGTTTTCACGCAAAAGTTGAAAACTTGATTTTTCTTTTTCTTATGCAACAACTAATATATTGAATTAACAATAAAAAGTTTCTATTGAAATTTCATATATATATATATATATATATTTCATTTGAAGCAAATAATAAATTACTTTAAAAAAATTGTTATCAACATTGATATCAAGTATTAATAGTTGATATCTTATATTTATATGCTTTTGTTAATTTGAAAGAACTCATGCATTTTTTAACTCAAATCCATTTGCTCTTCTTTAATGCTTTCTTTGTCATACTTTTACTTTTTTATTAATTTGGGAGTGAAGTGGAAAGAAACATCTACCCAATAATTATCAAAATAAGCAACTAAAAATAAAAATACTACAAATAACATGAATGAATTGTCATTTTATCTCTAGCCTAACGCTTGGATTCTATATCCCATGAATGTCAAAATATAATAAGTGACCCTTAATAGGTAAACTAGCAGTTACTTGTTCTGCTTATTTATTTATTTTAATAAAATTATCATAGTTACTTTTTTAAAAAGCAAACCTTTATATAGCTAAAATGTACCATTCCCCTTTTCATTATTTTTTTGTCGTTTAAAGAAATAAAGCAGTGCTATGCTTAGAACGTCACCATTTGTTTCAGTGGTAATTTTTTTTGTTTCAGTGGTAATTTTTTTAATATAATTATACAATTAATATTTTCTTTTATCATAGTCATCAAGAGAAACAAATAATTTAACGTGGAGGGATGTGAGTCAAAACTTAAATCTCTGATATCGCATTTGGTTGGAAAAATGAAATCACTTTTGTTAAAAGTACTGTTCAAAAAGTTCAGTTCGAAGAAGTTAGTGAAGGTGACCTTTAGCTTTCTTTCAACATGTTCTTCCCTCAAAATATCTACTTCACGTTGTATCCTTATATTTTACATGTTTTTATTATTATTTCATTTTCTTAGAGTATTTTTTTTGAGACTTAATTATTTTATTCCGAAAATTAACTATATTCATATTTTCAATTATGTCATGTTTTTCACGTCGTTATCTTATTTTTGATAGGAAGGTTATACGTTAAAATATTTTTGATATTTTAAAAATAATGACATGTAATTATGATTGTTCTTTTTTGTTTCTATGCCAACCAAAAAAAAAAAAGAAAAGTGTAACTTAATTAACCGAAAAAACATTAGTTCAAATTTAATGTAATTTCTTAATATTATTAAATAATAAGAGTTATATGAAAAGAAAAGATAATACAACTGAGCCACCATACCCAATTTTTTACAATTTAAAAAATAAAAAATATTTAAAAATTTTGTTTGGCTTTTCCTTTATGTTTTTAATCAAACTTGCCTTTAAAACTATTAATACAATCAAATATTAATTAGGAAAGTAAATAGAAGAAGTACGGACACATTTGTCAAACGTATCACTGGACTTTTCCGTTTGGCTAGTGAAAATTTTGGAGATATTTTGACGATTAAATAAAACAAGAAGTGTAGCCAAATAGTCGAAGATGGCATTGATAGATGTGTGTAGCTGCTCGTCCATGTTCATGTATATATATACGTGGTTCTTCACTTGTATCAAGTTATATTACCTTACCTGTTTCATTTTCCTAAACTTGGAGAGACCAAATGGAGCACACAATATTTGCTTCCTTTGTTTCATTTTCTTCGTCATGAACTTCCTTAGAGTGATGATCACCCATCCTACTCCTATGACCACCCTCACAAACGAGACAGACAATCATGCTTTGGTGGCAACCAAAGCTACAATACGACGAGATCCTCTCCATGCCTTAAGTTCATAGAATCACTCTTCTCACTTCTGCAAATGGCAAGGAGTTACATGCAGTAACCATCATCAACACGTGACTGGCCACAATCTGTCGTCCTCTGGACTGGTGGGTTCTCTATCTCCTCACAACGGGAACCTATCGTTCCTTAGAACCATTGATCTGAACAACAATAGTTTCCGGGGCGGAATACCTCCACAAATTGATAAGTTGTTTCGCCTAGAGGTATTCGAACTCTTGAATAACTCTTTCGAAGGTGAACTTCCTACTAATTCGACTCGTTCAATGCTCAAAGCAATTTTGTCAAAAATAACAAACTGGGAGGTAAAATTCCTTCTGAACTGGGCTCCTTGTCAATTCTTCGGTCTCCGGGAATTGCTGAAAATCATTTTAACGGAGCTATCCCACCTTCACTTGGGAACTTGTCTATGCTTCACAAGTTTGATGCAGAGAGCAATAATCTAGATGGAAGCATTCCCTTGGAACTAGCTCGGCTATCAAAGTTGGAGTTTCTTTCGCTATCTCTAAAAAACTTACTTGGTGAGGTTCCAGGTCTACTGTACAATATGTCATCCATGGTTATCTTTGCTTTAGCCTACAATAAGTTGCGTGGAAGCCTTCCATCAAGCCTCGGTTTGACCCTTCCAAAAGTAGAAGAGATTTATGTTGCGCATAACCAGTTACATGGGACTGTCCCCTCCTCCATAACCAATGCTTCTGAACTATCTGTAATTGCTATCAGTGAAAATCATTTTATAGGTCCCATGCCTATAAGATTCGAAGTCCTTCATGAGTTAGAAGCATTTTATGGCTTTGCCAATAAATTAGGAGTTGGAGCCAACAAAGAAAGTGCCCTGATGAACTTCCTCACTTCCTTATCCAATTGTTCCAACCTGGAGTGATTGTTGTTAAGCAGAAACCAATTTGAGGGTTCATTGCCACAGTCCACATCAAATCTCTCCATGAAACTCAACATGCTTTATTTGGATCAAAATTCTCTATCTGGAACCATTCCTCCTAGTATTGGAAATAACCTTGTAAATTTAGGGATTCTTAAATTGAGTGAAAACATGCTTGAAGGTAGTATACCTGATTCCATAGGGAAACTATCCATGTTGCAAGGTCTGTATATTTACAGAAACCATATCTCTGGAAAAATTCCACTGACTATTGGAAATCTTAGCCATTTAAGTATTCTTGAATTGAGCTACAATATGTTAGAGGGAAGCATACCCATTTCCTTAAGCAACTGCACAATCCTACAAGCATTGGATCTCGGAAACAATTACCTTACAGCGGTAATTCCACAGCAACTTTCGGGTCTTTCTCCGCTCACGGAGAGATCTAGTCTTAGCTCATAATCACTAAACAGGACCTATGCCATTACAAATGGGTTGATTGAGAAATCTGGGGAAACTTGATGTACTCTCTGGGGAAACACCAAACTCTCTCGGTAGTTGTCAGGTGTTGGAATTTTTCAGCATGCAGGGTAACTGTTTTAGAGGTGAAATACCTCAAACCTTCGAACAATTAAAAGGCCTTCAAGTTCTAGACCTCTCTCTTAACAATTTATCTGGGAAAATCCCACAGTTTTTTGGTGAATTACAGTTCATCCAAACTCTTGACCTTTCTTACAAAATGTCTGAAGATGAAGTTCCAGATACAGGAGTCTTTGAGAACACCACTGCATTTTAAATTATTGGAAAGAATAGGCTTTGTGGAGGCATTGAGATATTGAAGTTGCCTCCATGTTCAACAGTTTTTAAAGGAAGGAAGCACCCTTTTAGTCATACAATAGGAACTCTCATAATTATTCTCGGCACTCTGGTATTATTGACCTGCTTTCTGGTGGTTTTTAATAGAACTAGAAGACACAAACAACAAGCCTCTTATGCTTCACTTGTAGAAAACCAGTATGTAAACCTCTTTTACAGAGAACATTTTAAAGCAACCAATGGATTTTCTTCCTCCAACTTACTTGGCCATGGAAGATACACTTCAGTTTATAAAAGGGATTCTTCACTCCGAACAAATTGTTGCTGGGAGGGTAATTAATCTTCAACAGCATGGAGGTAATAGGAGCTTCGTAGCTGAATGTGAAGCATTGAGGAATATTCACCACCGCAATCTCGTAAAGATAATCACATCTTGCTCAAGTATTGATTTTAAAGGAGATGATTTTAAGGCATTAGTCTTTGAGTTAATGATCAATGGGAGTTTAGAGAGTTGGTTACACCCTATGCATTCAGAGCAACAGGGTTCTAAGACTTTGAACTTTGCTCAAAGATTAAACATTGCCATTGACGTGGCCTCTGCATTAGACTGTCTTCACAATCATTGTGAAACAGCTATCAATCATTGCGATTTGAAGCCGAGTAATGTTCTTCTTGATGGAAAATTATGTGCTCATGTAAGTGATTTCGGCCTTTCAAAGATTCTTTAACCCAACACAAATATATCTAATCATCAAAAATCAAGTTCAATTGGGATCAGGGGAACAATCGCATATGTCGCCCAAGGTACTTTTTCCTTATCTATATTATTTATTTATTTATTATTATTCAATGTGAATTTAGTAGTTCGTTAAAATGATAGTTCTTTCTTTATTGCAATTTCCAATTTTGAAAAATAAAAAGTTTATTTAACAATTCTGGTAATAGAAATTGAATGTTACAACATTATCATGCATGTCACTAAGTTCAAACATGTTTACCTACTAGTTAAGCATAGGATTGTAATGTTTACCCCTCGGCTAATTTTTACTTTGAGGCTCTCTCCAAACTAAAAGAATATGAAAAACTAAGTTTACTTGTCCAAATTTTTGATGATATTTTTACAGATTTGGATTGTTTATAATTATTTCCTAATGCAGAGTATGGTATGAGTGAAGAGGTTTCAACACACGGTGATATGTTCAGCTATGGTGTGTTGTTACTGGAAATATTCATAGAAAGAAGGCCCACCAATAGGATGTTTACTGATAGGATTAACCTCCATAGCTATACAAAAATGTCGCTTTTTGTTGTGCCCTGACCCCGGGTCTGTGACTGACACTAGAGTCCACCGACCCTAATAAGTCTTAACACACTAGTCAAAATTCGAAAATACATAACATACATTAAGCGTAACAATACAACATCTAAAAACCACATGTGATCTTGTCTGAAAATACAAAGAAGTTACTTTAAAATACAATAGAGAAAAGATATAAAAAGAAGTGCCTATGCATCCATCAAATCCACAGTCACCAACTCCCACTCTGACACGTTAGTTGAGGCGAGTTCAGCAAAACAAATTTGAAATAATGATAATATGTGAGTCACAAAACTCAGTGAGAATAGATTATACCTAATCTATGCATGTTGAGATATGTATCACATCTCAAGTCCTAACCATACATATACGTACATATACAGTGAGCAGTAATATCAAAATACGTATGTGAGGGTACTCCTCGCACACTATGGCAGCACACTGTCCACTAGTAGAGGCCTTGACCTCCAAACTCATCCCATCACCGAGTCCAAGGCACTCCCCGCACACTATGGCCTACCGTCTATTGGTTGAGCTTGCCATCCCAACACAACATGACAGTGTGCAACATGTCCGCTGCCCCTACCGCCTAATCTCGGACACAGAGCCTCGCACTAGACGCTATAGCATTGCTGTCCTCTAGTCGAGCCACCTGATATTCCCAAAACACATTGCATGATACTAACCTCACATATAAGTCAAAAATAGGCATGTAAACGTATATATAGTTCACATCTCAAAAATCAATATCATCATAACAATAGTTCACCGACAGTTCATAAATCACATAACACATATCTCGAGTCTACATAATCAAAAAAATGGCTTATGGAAATGACATAATCATATGAAAATTACATGCATAAGAAGGATATCATCACTCACAATACAAAAGCTGAACCAAAAAAGAAGTCCCGATCACCTTCAGCCAACTCACTAGTCTGAGCGCATCTCCACTGACCATTTGTAAGCAAAACCACACAAAATCATCACCATCACCAAAACCAACACAAAAGACGGGCTCAGTAGCCCAAAATCAGACTCAAATCCTATCACAGCATTTAGCCACGCATCCCAAGGCACCACTACCCACCACCAAGAACCACGCGACTCACTAACGCTCACCAATTTTATTTAACAATCCTCGAACAATAGAGAACCAACTTCCAAACCCTCTAACAATAGTGAACTGACCTCCAAAACCCTTGAGCTGACCTAAACTGATCTAAAACTACTTCTAATTGAACTAAACTGGCCACGAAACCCTCAAAATAGATTCAGAAGGCCCAAAAACTCTAGGAACTGATCTGAACCGGTCAAGAACCTTCCAAAACAAACCTGAACCAGGCCAAAAACCTTAATTAATAGGCTTATACTCTGAACTGGGCCTGGTTCACCTTGAATCGACCACCAAAAATTCACCAAACCACATGGCTAGCTAGGTTTCATCATGTTAAACTGGTTCAACTTCCTTAAGAATCGGCCTAAAAACCGATAAACCGGTCCCCCAAAAGGATGCTATACTGAACTGGCCGGTTCACCTTAAACTGGTCATCAAAAATTTTCCAAACCCACTTGGTCTGATAGCCCTCATCCCCCTAGACCAGGAATCAGTCCAATCATATAGAGAATTGATCTAAAAAACCCTAAGCTGGCCGGTCAAAATTTCGGTCAACACTAGCCCGTTCACATTGCCCAGAAACCCTAATCCAATTACTTAAGATTAAATTATTATTATTATTATTATTATTAAATTAAGGATTAAAATTTAGAAAATGAAAAATGGCGTAGTTAATGTTTCAAAAATCAAATGAATGTTTGTTTCAATTCAAAAATAAAAATAACTCAAATTTATTTTTGGCTTTTTTATTTATTCTATTCAAATATTTTTTAAAACAAATCTTTTTTTAATAAATTTAGACTATTTATCTCTTCCCAAAGGAGTTGAATCTTTTGTAAATTCATTAAATCAAAATTTAAAATTACATTATAATTCAAGTTTTAATATTTTTAATGATCCAAATTGTATTTCTTTCTTCTCTCTAATCCATTTGAGGTTGGAATTGAGATGCCCACAGAGGATTTATTGCTATAATTTGAACTCTTCTTAAAATAGGAGTTTTAAATTACAAGATATGATCAATAAAAAAGTTGTAAAAATATGAATTTTCTCGTACAACGACCTACACTTACCCTTTGCTGTTTCAAAAACTAATTACCAAAGTTAGTTTGGACAGAGTGAGAAAATTTCTTATTTTTAATTTAGTTTATAAATTCAAACAAACCTAAAAATCCAAACTGATTTAGCGTTCTCTGAGACTTCACAGGTCATCCCATAGGTTGTGGAAGATAGATTGAATCCAACGCATCACTTTTCCACTCTCATTTTTAGAACCACACATGCAACTATTCAAGTTGAAAATCTTACACTGTTATCCAATCAACTCCAAACTTGTAAGCCAACCAAGTCTTGAGTGGTGTTTGGAGTCTAAAAATGAAAAGAAAAATGGTTTGGTAGTCTTTCTTCACTGCATTTCACGCGTTTGAATTTAATATTGACTTCAAAAAAATGCAATGAAATGAAAGTGATATTATGAGCACCTTACTTCTCCGTAAGTCTTCTATTTTAATTAGCTTTCCTTCTATGTAGACTAAAAAATGATTTAGACTTGTTCTTTGGCTCTAGTCCATTGCTATGAAGACTTGACTTCATAGATATAGCGCATACCGAACTATAATAAATTAAGTTATAATTTACATGTATTATGTTTAAATAAAATATAGAGAAAAAAATACTTCTCTCTCTCTTTAAGTTTATTTAAATGGCACTCAGCTTCATTCTCACCATAAAATAATAATTTTCCCCTTTGATTAATTATTGCTGACTAATGGTTGTTCAATGGTTTTGTTAAAAAAAATATGTAAAAGTAACATAATTTCATGTACTTTGATTATCCATCCACTTAAAAACTAAAACATTATCTGATTCACTGAAAAATAATTTTTTAAATTTATTACTTTTAATTTTTAAAAAATAATTAAAACATCTCAGTTTTGATAATTTAAATTTATTATTTTTAAATTTTAAATAATTTTTATTTTATTTTTAAATTACACTTGGCTCTTTTTTCAACTTAAATGACAATCAGCCATTGTTATTTCAATATTTAAATAAAACTAAAAAATAAAACAACAATTATTTAAAAATTAAAAATAATAAATTAAATTATCAAAAGTTAGATTTTTATTACTTTTTAAAAAATAAAAAATAACTTTTAAGTGAATCAAATAATATTTTAATTTTTAATCGAATAAGTAACTAAAATACGTGAAATTTGATTACTTTTACCTCTTTATTGATAAAACCATCAGGCAACCATTAATCAATAGTTAGTGAAAGGAGAAAATTATTTTTTCATTATAAAATTGGGGCTAAGTGTTATTTAACCAAGATGATTATATTTTGAATCTTGAAAAATTATTTAATAATACATAAAAATTTATTCAATAATTTACAAGTACATATTAAAGTCAATTTTAATTTTAGAACATAAAAACTATTAATAAAAGAAATATGAAAAATTTATACACTACAAGAAAAGAGGGGGATTACCGACGAAATTTACCAACACAAAGAATTTCGTCGGAATACAGAAATTATTTCTGACGAAAACCAGTGTCAGTAAAATTGCCAACTCAATTATCGACGCAAAAGGGCGTTGAAATCAAATATAACATTACCGATGCAAAAATTGCGTCGGTAACAAATTTGTTATATTTACCGACGCAAAAATTGCGTCGGTAATATATAAAAAAAAAAGAAAAGAAAATAATTAAATTTACCGACGCAATTTTTGCGTCGGTAAATTCACTGTAATCTTACCAATGCAAATTTTGCATTGGTAATTTATGGTAAAAATGAAAAAACAATATTATCAAATACCGACACAAATTGCGTCGGTATTTACCCACGCAGATCCATGCGTCGGTAATTACTGACGCAAACTGTGCGTCGGTAATTACCGATGTACGATTGTGTCGGTAAGTCCATTGGGATTGTAATTTTGCGAGGTTCGAGGCGAAATTACCAACAAAGATATGTCGATAATTTGAATATCTGCATCAGTAAATGTCTTCACGTTCTTCGAGACATAAAAATTGAGCAGTTACCGACGTAGTATTATCGACGTTGTGCATTGGTAATTCTAACATATATCGGCCCCCTCCCCCGAATTCCATTTCCATCTTTATTCTCTCTCCCATTTCGCTCTGTCCTCTTTCTTCTTTCCATTTCCCATTTCATTTGCCATTGTTGTTCACTTGTCGCCCGTTCAATCGTCGCCGCCACCACAACGCTGCACCCCGCCTACCACCTTGTTGCCGCGCCGCACCACACCGGTACAATTTACTACTTGGTTGTTGTTTTTGTAACAGTTATGTGTGTTACATAAATATACACACTTATATACATGCTTGGCTCGTACATGCTTACACGCTTGTTACGCTTTTTTTTAATTTTTTTTAGTTATATTTTTATATAGTGAAGGATTAGGCTGGCCCGGCCTAGCCCAAATGGGTCAGTTGGGCCGACCTAGCCTGGCGCAACCTAGATGGGCTCACTGGGTTGGGCCAACCCTTAGGCGGGGCAATCACTGTTACGAGCCAGCCAGCTGGTGGGCCAAAAAAAAATGAATGTTTAAAAATATTAAAATATTATTTAAAATAATATTTGAAGTATTATAAATATTATTTTAAAATATTATTAACAAGGTCCAATAAATAGTATTAATTTAAAGTATTATTTAAAAAAGTAAAATATTAATTTAAATTATTTTTAACAAAGCCCAATAAATAGTATTAATTAAAACTATTATTTAATAAAATAAAATATTAATTAAAATATTATTAACAAAGGTCCAATAAATAGTATTAATTTAAAATATTATTTTAAAAAATAAAATATTAATTTAAAAATGTTATTAACAAAGCCCAATAAATAGTATTAATTTAAACTAGTATTTAAAAAAATAAAATATTAATTTAAAATATTATTAACAAAGCCCAATAAATAGTATTAATTAAAACTATTATTTAATAAAATAAAATATTAATTTAAAATAATATTAACAAAGGTCCAATAAATAGTATTAATTTAAAATATTATTTTAAAAAATAAAATATTAATTTAAAATATTATTAACAAAGCCCAATAAATAGTATTAATTAAAACTATTATTTAATAAAATAAAATATTAATTTAAAATATTATTAACACAGCTCAATAAATAGTATTAATTTAAACTATTATTTAAAAAAATAAAATATTAATTTAAAATATTACTAACAAAGGCACAATAAATAGTATTAATTTAAAATATTATTTTAAAAAATAAAATAAACTGATGAAATAAAATGTTATTAGAATATTGTTTAATAAAGTATTTTAAAAAATTATGCTAGTTTAATACATTAAAATATTATATAATGGATTGAAATAATATTTTAATTATTTATTTAATGACTAAAGAAATATATTTTAAATATATTAAAATTTTTCGTTTTGTATGTTTTGCGATAGTGAATTTTTTGCTATCTTTTTGAGTAATTAATATTTTTAATTGTATAATAATTTTAGTTCTTTTCTTAATTTTAGAACTATAGATGTTATTAAAAAAAATTACATATCAATTTTAAAAAAGAAATTATATATTAATTTACAATAAGTTAAGTAATAATTGGTTCTATCTTATGTAATTTTAAAAAAAGAAATTATATATATCTATGAATATAGATGGATTCTGAGCGTAGACCCGATAAGGGTAAGGGGATAGATACTAGCCACTTAAAGAAGTGGCACAATCCTCCTATACACCACCTCTTAGGACCTTTGCCGCTAGTTACTATCAAGGAGCCCATTGATCCTACCCGTGCCTATTATGATTACAAGGCTCCACATTCTCAGTATATGTCGCGACCTTCTCAATTCATGCCTACTCCTAAATACATGCCTATTCCATCTACTGTTGGAGGACCTGCTTCACCGACGTCTACCGCAGTGTGGCCGCCTCTACTAATAGTGCTTCTCCTTCAGTCCCTATACTGGATTCTTTTTCGTCCAATCCTGCTCGAGTCGGATCATCTGGCACATGTTCTAACAGTTTTGGGAAGATGCTGATTAGGCCCGTTGGCGGTGTCAGGTAAGTATTAAATATTTGTTATTCAAAATTTTGATAAATATTTCTTAATTCATCAAGTATTAGTATTGATTTTTTAATTTTTTGCTATTGCAGATTTCATCCTTCGACAATTGCTGCTCATGCTATCATAGCAGTCATTCGGTCGAAGTTCATATCGTGTTATCCTATATGGAGGACAATTTCTCATGATTTGTGGTTTGATGAGTTTCAGGTTCGTATTTCAATGTAGTCATGGTTAAATATTTTTTTATCTGTAATATTAGTTAATATTTTATTAACTATTTATTTCTGTCTGCATGCAGAAATATTGTATATGGGATCCACGAGACAAGCTAGTCATTAGATGACTATTTAGTACTCGTGGATCTCATAAGTTTTTTGATATGATTTGAGATGCCCGGATTAGAGGCAGACCAAACTAGATCTCACCTTCTGTGTGGGAGGAGTTTTAGACTTATTGGAGAGGAAAAATGTTTACTAAGATAAGCTCCCAGAATAAAGGGAACCGCCGTTCGGAAAAGGTGCTTCTCTCCACATAGGAGGCTCTATTCCTCCACATAAGCATGCTATGAGGATGGTAAGTTCTATTCCTCCACATAAGTTTTATTATTATCTGATAGTTATAAATAATCACAATATTTTTATTTTGTATTGCAGGAAAAAGTGACTGGGAGGACTTCCCATTTTTCTGAGGTTTTTAAGCATGCTCATGTTAGGAAGAAAGATAGTGAGGAGGTATGGGTGGGCCAGTGATCGGAAAAGACTTATGTAAGTAAATTTTATTTGACATCTTTAATTAATTTATTAAATTTTATGTAAGCATACTTATATTATTTATTAACTTTTTATAATTAACATATTTAATTATTAAACGTATTTTATGATATACTTTGTGTATGTAGGCTGACTTCTAGGCTACTCGATCCTCCCAGTCGACACTTGATGAGACATCTACTCTAGAGTCTCAATGGATGTCAGACACTGAGCTGTGGAAAACGTGCGCTAGGGGGAAAGCCTTCGGCTGCATATACGGTCTTGGACGGCAGAGTTCTTCTTAGTCAGTCCACTATCATCCATCCAATAGTACGGATCAGTCTATGAGATCGGAAGTGCAGACTTTTCGTCAGGAGATTCAGGAGTTTCAGGAGAAGGTGGGAAGTACGAAGCTTGCCTTTCATCGTCTGTATAAGATGGTTGAAGGGATGAGGGGCAACCACCTAGTTAGCCATGCCCTTCGGCACTTGCTCACGATCTTGACTCTTTTTCATCTCAGTCGGGCGATGTCGCCTGTCGAGAGTGATTTTTCTTTTTTTGAGATTTTGTTTCATATATTTAGTGACACTATTTTATGTTTGTAATTAGACATTTGAATATTATTTATGTACATGTTATTTCAGTTTTATGCAAGTGCCTTAAATAAATTATAATAAAATAATATTTCAAAAATATGTAAAATTAATAATAAATAAATAATAATAATTTCATAATTAATAATAATAAAAATAATTTAATAACTAATAATAATTGATAATTAATAATAAAATAATTGAATAAAAAATTGGAAATTTTTGGCGCAAGATATGCGTCGGAAAAGTGCGTTGGAAAACTCTGATGCAAATTGTGTCGAAATATTCTAGCGCAAGTTTGCGCTAGAAATTTCTAACGCAAGACATGTGTCGGAAATTTCCGACATCAACTTTTGTCAGAAATTTCTGACGAATTTCAACGTCAGAAATTTTTGATGCATTTTACGACCATTCTTGGTTGGAAATTTCTAACGCAATAAATTTACAGCCGTAAAATTTTTTTGATGGCTAGTTTTCTAACGGATGCTTTTGCTTCGATTTTTTCGTCGGTAACACCATTATTGACACAATTTTCTCTCTTACCAACCCTTTTTTTGCGTCGGTAATTCCCCCTTTTCTTGTAGTGATAATCATCTGCCATAGGGTTCAATAAATGAATAAACGAACTAGATTGAACAGTGTGCCAAAACATTAGGTGAATATGCAAAGAAAGAGTAGAAATATGATGACTTTACAAGACTACATACATGTTGGACAGCCAGCTACTCCCCTGGTTGTGTATATTAGTCTCAAGGTTTTATATTTATTTTGATAATAATAAATCAAATTAAAATTATTATATATATATATATTATATAATAAAAAATGGACAAATTATATTGTTGAGTTTATTATTTGGAGATATGTACACTACATGTGCTGCAAAGTGAAATTGTCAAATTAGACATGTATATAGTGAATTGATCATATCTTATTATATAAACTTTCAAAAATAGCAAGGTTAATTTTATATGAAACTATAATCAAATACCTTTATTTTGATGTATAATTTATCTCATATACTCTTCTATATCAAATCAATTTTTTTATTTAATTTCATATATTGTATTCTAAAAAAGTTAATGTTGAAATCTGCATGATATTAGTTTTAAACAATAAAATATAACTTATGATATAAATAAAATTCTGAATTAATTTTATTTATAAAATAGACGTGTGGAGCTTTAAATACATATATTACATGCATTTTTTTACATTTATAGATTGATAAATATAATTTTTCAAATTGGGCCATTCTGCTGAGTCACACTATCAGTAGATCAAATGAGTATACCATAATGTATAGAACAAATTGTTTTATTGTTGAGAGTGTCTCTTAGGAGTGAGATTATTTTTTTACATGAGTGATAGCTAATCCTACTTAATTGCTACATTGCTATTTCATTTTCATTACCATTTGTATTGGTGTTTAAAGCTCATCCGATCAAAGGTTTTGTAATTGGGATTTCTTGTTTTCACCAAGTGCAAGGGACTTTGTTTACACTCAAGATTTCTTGTCTCCATCAAGTGCAAGGGACTTAGTGGAATCTCAGCCGGCTAGAGCTCGAGAGAGTGGATGTAAACTTGGGTAGCAAGTCGAACCATTATAAAAGAGTTTACATCTCATATCCCTACTTTTTTACTTTATTTGTAATTATTTATATTTACTTTAGGTGAACTGTATTATTTCAACATTTTAAAATTTTTTATTTAGCTTCCACGAAAAGTACCCAATTCATCCCCCTCTTGAGTTGCCTTTTGGAATAACAATTAGTATTAGAGCAAGATTCTAAATTTTAACCTTAACAAGTCTTTAGAGTAAGATCACACATTATGGCAACCATTGGCGCACATGGAGTGACGGATAGTCAATCTATTACTAGGCCACATTTCTTTATTGGCAGTGACTATGGTTTTTGAAAAATTAGGATGACTATTTATCTTCAACAAATGGATTATGATATTTGGAATATTATTGAAGAATGATATAATACTCCAATGATAAATTAAAGATAATGTAGTTATTGCTAAACATAAAAGGATTGGGATGAAAATGATAAGGAAAATTTTACAACTAATGCAAAAGTCATGAATACATTGTTTTGTGTGCTTGATAGAAATGAATTTAATAGAGTCTCTACTTGTAAAACTGCTCAAAGTATTTGGAGAACACTTGAAATAACACATAAAGGTACAAGTAGAGTTAAGAATACAAAATTTAATATACTTTATATGAGTTTGAACTCTTTATGATGAAATCAAATGAATCTATAAAAGAAATGTATACTCAATTTATGGATATTATTAATGACATGATTTCTCTTGATAAAAATTTTAATGATGAAATTCTTGTCAAAAAATTTCTTAGGATACTTTCCAAGAGTTGGGCTCCAAAGGTGACCACCATACAAGAGGCAAAAAATCTCTCCAAAGTATTAATTGAAGAGCTTCTAGGGTCACTAATGACCTATGAAATAACTCAAAGAAATGAAGAGGAGAAAGAATCAAAAAGAGGAAGGAGTATTGCTCTAAAGTTTACCATGAAAGAAAACTCCAATGATAGTGAAGTAGAAAGTGATGATGAAATTGCATATCTTGCAAAGAGAGTCATAAACTACTCAAAAAGAGGAAATTTGAAAGGAGACAAAAGAAAGGTGATCAAAAAGAACATTCTTCAAAAAAGATATTATATGTTGTGAATGCAAGAAACGTGGACATATAAAACCCAGATTGTCAACTTCTAAAGAAAAAGAAGGAAAAAAGAAGCCATGAAAGCCACCACTTGGGATATGAGTGATGAAAGTGATTTGGTGGAAGAATTAAGTGAAAGTAACGTTGCTAACTTATGTCTCATGGTTACTAGAGAAAGTGATAATGTGGTAAGCTCATCTTCTTTTACTTCTAACACTTCTAATTTATCTTATAATGAGTTATTGTATGCATGTGATGAATTACACAAATGAATTAACAAATCTTGGAAAGAAATATAAAGACTTGAAAAAGAAGTTTTCAAATATTTCAAATGAAAATGTTAGTTTGAAAAATAAAAATGATAGTTTGAAAACTAAACTTGCTTCTATATCTAAAAATCAAACAAATAATATATTAAGAAAAATAGTTGAACAACTTACAAATGTTTTATTTAAATTTACTCAAGGAAGAGAAATTTTGAATAAAATACTTGCTACTCAAAGATATGATTTTGATAAACCGAGTTGGGATACAAAGCTTGTCAGAAACAAAAAGTTTTATAAAAATTATTTTGTAAAAAACTCTCATCAATCTAGTCCCTTTATTACATATTATTATTGTGGTGGAAAAGGATATTATGTATGTGATTGTTCATTAAAAAAAAATTGTTAGTTGAACACAAAAATATTTTAGTTCTAAATAATTATAAATGGAAATGAAAATGTAACATTGCATCTATTTGAGATCCTAAGAGAACATATGTTAATATTGTTGGACCCAAAAAAGTTTAGATACCAAAAATCAAAACTTAATTTATATTTGTAGGAGATTTGTATGAAGAGCGTCACAATGAAGAATAAGTAGTTCTTGGATAGTGGATGCTCAAGGCATATGACGGGTGATTATACAAAGTTTAATTCAATTTCGAAAATAGATGGAGGGTATGTGACTTTTGGAGATAATGCAAAAAGCAAGATTATTGGCATTGGAGAAATTGGTAACCCTAACTCCCTCATTATTGATAATGTTTTGTTTGTTAATGGCTTGAAACATAATTTACTTAGCATTAGTCAATTGTGTGATAAAAGTTATGAAATTATTTTTTAAGACAATGCATGCAAGATTTTTAATAAGAATAATATTTTAGTGTTTGTTACTTTGAGAGATGAAAATGTCTATACTGTTGACTTTGATGATTTGATTGAACAAAATGTGAAATGTTTGAGTGCATTACATGATGATTATTAGCTATGACATGAAAGGTTAAGTCATTGTAGTATGGATATAATTTCTAAAGTTTTAAGAAAATAACTACTTATAGACCTACCTAAACTCAAATTTGATAAAGATAAAGTTTGTGCTCCTTGTCAATTGGGAAAAAAGAAAAACTTCTTTTAAATCTATAAATATAGTTTCTACATCTAGGCCTTTACAACTCTCACATTTAGATTTATTTGGATTTTCTCAAGTTGCTAGTCTTGGTGAAAAACACTATACTTTTGTTATTATTGATTTTTAAAATTTACTTGGGTATTTTTTTTGACCCATAAAAATGAAGCATATTTTCAATTTTTAAAATTTTGTAAAAAAGTTCAAAATGAAAAAAGGTTATATGATTTCAAAAATTAGGAGTGATCATGATGGGAAATTTGAAAATCATGAATTTGAAAATCTTTGGGATATGAGCATAATTTTTCTACGTCTAGAACCCCACAACAAAATAGAGTTGTTGAAAGGAAATAGAACTTTACAAGGAATGTCTCGAACTATACTTAATGAATACAAGCTACCTAAATATTTTTGGGTCGAAACGGTTAACACGATTTGTTATATTTTAAATCAAATTCTTAAGAAAACTCCTTTTGAACTTTGGTTTGATAGAAAACCTAAGATTGAGTATTTTAAAATATTTACCTGTAAATGTTTTATCTTAAACACTAAAGATAATCTGGCAAATTTGATGCAAAATTGGATTAAGGTATATTTTTGGTTATTCTAGTACTAGTAAGGCTTATAGAGTTTTTAATAAAAGAAGTAATGTAGTTGAAGAATATATGCATGTTACATTTGATCCATATTTGCATAAAGTCATATATGATGATGTTGAGGATGATTTAGCTAATTTAAATATTAATGATAAAAAAAAGAAATTAAAAATCCCCCTAGTATAGAAAATCTTGATAAAACTCCATACGATGATTTGCTAAAAACTTGAAACTATAAATTTAGTCACCTTATGGAACAAATTATTGATAATCCTAATGATTGTAGAAAGATTAGAAGTCAATTAAAACATACTTGTGAATTCTTTTTTTTTTTCTCAAATTGAGCCCAAAACTATTAATGATACTATTAATGATGAAAATTGGGTTTTAACTATGTAAGAAGAATTAAATCAATTTGAAAGAATTAAAATTTGGGAATTAGTGCCTAAACCTAGTAATCACACATTTACTAGAGCCAAATGGGTCTTTAAAAATAAACTTGACGAATTCGATAATATAATTAGAAATAAGGCAAGACTTATAGCTTAGGGTTTCAATCAAGAAGAAGGAATTGATTATGGAGAGAATTTTGCTCCCGTAGTTAGACTTGAAGCTATTAAAATATTACTTACATTTGCATCTCATATGAATTTCAAATTATTTCAAATGGATGTTAAAAACATTTCTAAATAGTTTTATTATTGAAAAGATTTATGTTGAACAACCACTGGGTTTTGAAAATGAGAAATATGTAAATCATGTTTACAAACTTTTAAAAGCTTTATATAGTTTGAAATAAGCCCTAGATCATAGTATCAAAGGTTTTCAAAATTTTTATTAGAAAGTGGATTTTCAATGGGAAAAGTGGATAATACTCTATTCATAAGGAAAGAAAATGATGATTTACTTATTATTCAAATTTATGTAGATGACATTATTTTGGAGATACTAATGAATCTTTACGTGAAAATTTTGCTTCATCTCTGCAAAATGAATTTGAAATGAGTATGATGGGTGAGTTGAATTTTTTTCTTGATTTTCAAATAAAACAACTTAGAGAAAGGATTGTGATAAATCAATCTAAGTACACTAAGGAGCTACTAAAAAGATTTGGATGAATAATTCTAAAATCATAAGAACTCCTATGAGTATCTCAATCAAACTTGATGAAGATATTAATGAAAAACCTATAGACATCAAACTATATAGAGGTATGATTAGTAGTTTATTATACTTAACAGCTAGCCATCACAATATCATATTTAGTGTTTGCATGTGTGCTAGATTTCAAGAAAATCCAAAAGAATTTCATTTGCATGCTGTCAAAAGAATACTTAAATATCTTAAAGGCACTATAAACATAGGATTATTTTATCATAGATGAACCTCCTTTGAACTTACTAGTTATTCGGATACGGATTTTAGAGAATGTAAATTAGATAGAAAAAGTACTAGGGGAACTTGTCATTTACTTAAAAAATTTTTAGTTTCTTGGTCTAATAAGAAACAAAATTCGGTTACCTTATCTATGGCCAAAGTGGAAAATGTGAGCACTAGAAGTTGTTGTGCTCAAATTTTATGAATGAAACACACTTTACTAGATTTTGGACTTAAGTATAAACATATTCCTATTAAATGTGATAATACTAGTGCTATCAACATATCTAAGAATCTTATTCAACACTTAAGAATAAAACACATTGATATTAGACATCACTTCTTGAGAGATCATGTTCAAAAAAGTGACATAACACTAGAATTTGTAAATACAAAATATCAATTAGCAGATATTTTTACAAAACCTATTAATGAAGAAAGATTTTGTTTTATCAAATGAGAACTTGGTTGTATAAACTCAAGTATATAGTTAATATTATTTACATCAATTCATTTTTAAAATGGGGAGAGTCTCTAAATATTTTTTATGCATATATTAAGGGAGAGCTTATATACTTTATTTTTTTTATGATGTTAGAAAGGGGAGAATTTATATGATATGTGCTTAATGGATATCTTGTATTATATATTTGTTTTGTCATCACCAAAAAGGGGAAGATTGTTAGTCTCAAGGTTTTATATTTATTTTGATAATGACAAAACAAATTAAAATTATTATATATATATTTATAAAATAAAAAATATGAACAAATTATATTGTTGAGTTTATTATTTGGAGATATATACACTACATGTGCTACAAAGTGAAATTGTAAAATTCACTACAAAAAATGCACCTATTGTAACAACAGTTTTTGTTACTATAAGTGCCATTTATTCGTTACTATAATTTATCGTGACGGAAAAAAATGAATTTTGTTACTACATATTTTTGTGCAAGAAAGCCCGTCGCAATAAGTATTTGTAACGAAATTAGTGACATCATTACAAATATTTCAGTAACGAATTTGAGTTTGTTACAATAAAAATATATTGGTAACTAATTTTTTCATTACAAAATGGTGGTCTTTTTGCAACGCCAAATTTTGACATTTCATTACAAGAACTTTTTGTGCAAAAAAGCTCATCGCAATATGTTATTACAACGGAATATTTGTGGTCACTACAAATAAATTAGTAACAAAGTTGGATGGTTAGCGACGACTTTCATGGTTATGGAAAGTAGTTTTTTGTAACGAATACTTCCGTATTTCGTTACTATAAGTTTACGTGTTCAAAAGCCCCTCGCAACATGTTTTTGTAACATCCCATTTTTTTGGTTACATATTCTTTAATATGAGAGCTCCTTAAAATTTCGTTACAATGAACTTGTTACATAAAAATTGATTTCTACAAAACACTAACATGACGAAACTAGTTTGGTTAAAATTATGCACTACACAGATGACCTGAAACGTGTAAATTCAATGATTATACCTGTTAACATTTGATAAGTATTTTATAAGCATTTGAAAACCTTTTAACACTTGATAAGCATTTGAATTCCTATTGCAAGTGCGAAATTACAAAGCCATGGTAGAAATTGTATGCTTCCTAGCAATTAAGTTAATGTCGTAGTACTAAAGATAATGTCTTAGTGCAAAATATCACATTGGGACATGGAGTGACCAGCATCTTCACCTTGGTCACTAATGATTCTGTTCATTTCACCCTAGCATTCATGCAAAATTGAAGCTTAGCATGTGTTTGACCGACACAAACAAGCACATTCGATGCAATAAAAAGTAAAGTATAACATTTTACTAACATGTAGTCTTGTCGCCTCATCGTTGACAAACGATCCATCCTTTGTTGTATGTGTTGTAGCAAAGACATCAACCTCACTCCATGAGTCCACTTCCTTTTGAATTACAAGAAAATTCAATTAATATAAAATTTAATGAAAATGTAATAAGAGGACAATAAATTATTTCAGAATAAGTTAGAGAAACTAAAAGCACCTACCATTTCCAACAATCTTGCAGTAAATGATTTTGAACCCCATGTGTGAGTATATGGCAATTTTGCTCTATTACCTACATTTGTGGTTGACCTTCCCTACATTTATATTTTACATATTATGGAAAAGTTTAAGGGTGATCTTAAGTTGCTTAAGTGGTAGTTTTATATAATTTTGAAAATTTAGCATAATATTTTTGTAACTTCAATAAAGAAATAATAACCATGTTTGTGAAATATATTTGTTGCTAAATTCAATATGGCTTCACATAAAAGTAATGATGCCAGTGTGAGAATGCACATATGCCTAGTGTCACACCCTCCTTGCCTAAGCGAGCGTGACAGCGGGGGCAACAACCATCCACTGCCAAGACATATATCCGGCTACATGACGATTGTTGTAACCCCTATCTAACATTCTTGTAATTAAACCTATGGAACCTATGGTAGTTATATACACTCTATAGGTAACTAAGCACAAACAACCACACTTTAAACTATACAAGCTTTATTTAGGTGCTAAGTAAACTAATTCATCCACCATACAATAAAGTAATTTAATTTACAGAATAGTAAATATATGGTCACTGCATACACTATCTCATACACATTCTTCCTTCTCTAATGGAATCTAATATATATATACTACATGATGGCTATATCAAATAAATATACACAGGAGTCCTACTGGCCTGACCTCCAGCTAATGTGGCATAAATACTCGAGTACTATTCTAAGAATATCTAGCAAATTTGCAAAAATAGAGAAGAGTGAGAACAAATATTCCCAGTGAATGACATACAATCTAAATCTAGGGGAAATATAGTGAGTTTATACATACAGTATACATAAATTCAGTTTCTTAAGGTCTGTTCTATCAATGAAAAGCCAAGTAGAAATAAATATAAAGTTATTTTTAATTCTTTCGTATAATAGGAAATCCATAAAGCAAGAATAGACACATAAGGCATAAATCGATTAGCATAAGCATGATTTTACGTTTGAGTTCATTGATAAATCCATCAAAGTGTAGCATTCTCATTAAAACTAAAGTAAAGAAATCATAGAAGAGTTATAATCATATATACATAACATCTGATGTAACTCTGATTGGGTACGCACAACCAACAATATCATGTCTGAAGGCAATAAAACCATGAAAATATGTCGGGTGCTATATCACTGTGTAGCCTGCAATCATGGGGTCGTCACTCCAGGTTAAACTACACAGTCTTTGGCATCTGAGACCCCCCTTGGATCCAAAGTCATAACATAGACTTGTAATACAACCACCCTGCCCCAGATGACTGCCCGACATACCAGTCTAAGTTCGAAGCACCAAAATGCCAGAAAACATCATCAAAAGCATACATATTCAAGAATCAAAACATAACACTCTGTTTCCAAGTTTTTGTATGAAAATAAATATATGGTTGGTAAACAAGTCATTTTATTCATAAAACATTGCATTTTAAATGAAAAATCTTAGATTTAGAGGGCATGCCACTCACTGTACTAATGATCTATGGATGACCTGCTTAATCAACTAGCTCTGGGCTTAACTTTACTCGATCTGCTATGCCTACAAGGGAGCGGCGTGTATGTAAGTAAATGTAGTGTATGCATGATGCAATGCATGCAAACATCAAGTTTTAAGCTATTCCTTTGCCTATGCCTTTATCTTTCTTGTGAATCCCTTCTTGACTTATATTTAAGCCTCACTTCATGTACTCTTGAGGTGTGTGGAGCCTCCTAAAGTTTCTTTAATTATTTCTAAGTCATGCTTTTTTAAGATGATACACATGGTTTACATTTTACTTGACTAGGTTTTAAGTAGGGTTTTAACTAAATTGAACCCTTTTCCTTCCCTTTCTCATAAAATTATCTTGATTACTCTCTAAGGCATTCATTGGCCTTAATTTGGGGTTTCAATTAGTCTCCTATAAGTCCTAAACAAGGCTTCTTGGGTGCTGAAAAATTTCTTGCAGAAAATTCTGTATTCAATTAATGGATGTTATCAAAAGTTTGAGCCCATTTGAGTTATGTTCTTTCTTTTCTTATGGAATTTCCTTAGTCCATGTCTAAACTTTTAATTATTCTAGATTTCAGGCCTTATTTGATTCCTCATGAGCCTCCCAAAACTCCATTTTGGTGGCTGAAAATCTTTGCAGGAAAAAATGCTGCACTCACGCATCTTAGCCCTTTGATGTGTTGCACTTACTTGGGCACTAAATTGAACTTCTAATCATTTCCTATCCCTAGGCTAATCTCCCTTATAATAAATCCCTAATTGGCATTACTCTAATGTCTTATTAACTCTCTCAAAAGCCTTAAATCATTGGCTTAGTATTCTGGAATTCCTGTAGAAAAATTCTGCACAATCACACCTTGCTCTATATGCAAGTCTTGTATGAGTTTGAGACTAATTTAGTTCCCTAACTCACTTCCCTTCCTATATTGGTTAAATCCTCTAATTAACCATTATTTAGGCTTGCATTAGGATCAAAATCGTGGCCAAAATCGTGGCCTATACACCTCACATTGCAGAAATTTCAGCAACCCACTTCCAGAATCAATTCTGGTTTCTTCCCCTTATGATTCCAAATTTCAGTCTTTTCTTCTCCTATTTCTTTTCATTTAGCCACACCACTTCCTAAGGTATTCTGTAGTATCAAGTTTAAGCTAAAATCAAGCCCTTTCCTAGGCCAAAAGGACCAGCCAACATAGGATTTTGCTGCAGAAATATTTCTGAAATTCTGAAACTGTTTTCTTGTGTTGTTCAACTTGTTTTTCTATAATTTCTTGCCATTTTCTTTCATGTTTCTTAAACCCATGTGAGTCCCTTCTGTTCTTACTCTGTTCTCAGATTCATAAACAGCATATAAACTCAATATAATTCTATGGAAACACAAGATTTCTAAAGCAACACATGGTTTGCACAAATTTCATCCAAAATTGTCAACTAGAGAGGTTTACTCTCTCTCTAGAAATTTGGCTAGCATATCCCCACTTTCAGCAACCAAACTCATTCATAAATCATATTTTTCCTCAAGAAATTGAAAGAAGAAGAGATATAGCATAAAATTCTAAAAGAAAAATCACACAAATAATTTTTCTAGAATTTTCTAAAATTTTCTTACCTTTTTTCTTAGTTTTCTTCTTCTTCCTTGCTTCTCTTTTCTCCCTTGCTTTCTCTCTCTCTAAAGCCACGAAATGCCCTGAGAATTCCAGAACAAAACAGCTCATAAAGGGCCAGAACCAACCAATACTTTGTATATTTTCCCTTTGGCCCCCAAACTTTGCGTAAATTACATTTTGACCCCTAATTCACTAAAATTTGTCAATTTGCCCCAAAATTTTCAAGGATTCTCTAATAAGACCCTATCAATGTGAGTCTCTAATGCAATGGAATATACTTTTATATCTTCCCTAGGAAGGTCACCAAAAGGCCTTGGGCAAAAAGACTATTTTGCCCCTCAACTTCCTCACTAATTCCAACTATGTCATTTTTCGGCAAAATTTCATTTTTAACCATAGAAAATCATTCTAAAACCCCTTTAATCTCTTTTAAACTTTAAAACCTAAACTAGATTGAGCTATCTACAATTTTTCATAATTTTATTCATTTAAATTTTTAAAAATTTTTAGTTTTGTACTTAAATGAACTAATTTAGGGTTTTCCATTTCTACACTAGGGTTTTTTTTTTAATTTCTTTTTCTTTCTTTAAAGTCTTATATTTCACTATTATTTAGGATCCTTCCAAGCCTTCCTAAGGTTAGGGGCAAGAAAATATAAATTATTTCACTTAAATTTAAATTTCTTCAAATATGCATGTACTAGACTTAATGCATGCAATGCATGAAAATGTAATAAATGATGCAATGCATATTTAAGTGTATATGATGTGCATTCCAAGCATTCCAAACTTGGTTTGGAATGTCACACCTAGTCTCTTGAGGATGCAGTTATTTCTGAAGGCTAACAATTACAAATTTGATTGGTTGCAAAATTGCACAAGGCTAACATGACTATTTTGACAGGTTGCAAAACTGCATAAGATGGTGCATGAGCAAACGGAGATTTCATATGAAAACCTAGTCATGTTTAAACTGCTACATGTTATTTGTTGTTCTAATAGTTACTATAAAATTTTCTGCTATTGGGCCCAATAGTAGGCAGCTCTCGAAAATGCAGAGAGGATATAATATTTGATTTTCAAGCATATAACATTCTAAGTTAGAGGAGCAAGGACAAATGCTATAACCAAAGCAAGGACAAATGCTAAGTCAGAGAAACAAATGAAGAAATAGTATGTTATTTGTTGGACGAAAATACAAATTAGTAAGATTAGTTTGGTACCTAGAATCCTAGATTAGACCCTAATACTACCAAGCTTAACTAATGCCAACAAGTTTAAAACATATGCACTCCACTACATAGAAAAAACAGCCTTCTAATTGTGCAGCAGTTAAATATTGTCAATAGCTAACAAAGCATATAAAAGAATGGCTAAATTCTAGTTAATGATACATATGATAGTGTTGATTCAATTTTTTCTAAGTGTTTTGTAGTTAGTAATATATTAGAAGACACATTTCAGCAGAATAATAAGATCGTAGCACAATACAAGAAACTTCAAAATAAACCAAATAAAACCTGAAAGCTGGAACTTTCAAAATGGTCACACAGGACATGCCATTTTTGGAGTGGCATCCAATCAAATGGGCTTGAAGTCCTAGGATCCACTCTAGCTTCCACCAAGTGTTTGTACTCTAAGCTCAGCCTACCCTTCCAATGTCTGTAGCTTGTATAAAACATGTCTTCTATGTAACACTTTACTGCTAGATTAGTGCCCCATCCCTTAATGTCAAACCATGTCTAGAAACAATGTAAATTAAATGCTAAAAACTTAACACGTAGTTGTTTTATTGTGTAACACACCAAAACAAGTGTAACATGTAAATATAACATACATCTAGTCCACCATGTACAGCAAGTTTGACAGACTCGGAAACACTTTTCCATGGTGACACATAATCAAGATCTGTTGTATGCCTAACAATGATTCTAATTCCAATTGCCAATTCTTTGGCAAATTTTGATGGCATTTTAAATCCTTCAAGGAACTCAATTTCTAACAGTTTCCCCCCCTAACAATAGTTACATTAAGTCAACCATAATCACAAACATTGTGTATCAATTAAAAATACGATAACAAAGCAACAAATGTAAGGGTTTTTTGGACTTTTTTGGGTCTACAAGGCAAAGTTCAGATTCGTCATAGTGTAGTAAATTAAATTTTTAGATAAGTATCTATGTTTCAGAAGACATGTGGCATTTAAACTTACATTCGTGGCAATAGCACTCTCTATTGACTTCCCACGGCTTGGCCCATGACCTATCCTCTTCAGAACATCTAAGGTGTAATTTGTCAATTCACAGAAATGAAAGTATTAGAAAACATATGCAGCAAAACAGAGACATCAGAGAAGTAGACAAAACCAAAATTGGAGCTCAACAAACAACAATAAACACTTAATGTACCTTCATGATAGGAAAACCAGAGACGAAGTTAGTATTGACTAGCTTGAATGGAATTGAAGTGAGGGCAATGCCAGATATGGCTAGAGTCATCATTGGCGCAGTGCATACGAGTCGTCAGTTAGCAGGCAGAGGAAAGGGCGAAATGGTGATAGATGGCAATACAAGTGAAGGGGTAAAGCACGGTACGTAGGTTGGACTATGTTAGGAAGTGGGGAAGTGTGAAACTGGTGGAGGGA
Source organism: Thlaspi arvense (assembly GCA_911865555.2). Taxonomy (NCBI): domain Eukaryota; kingdom Viridiplantae; phylum Streptophyta; class Magnoliopsida; order Brassicales; family Brassicaceae; genus Thlaspi; species Thlaspi arvense. The sequence goes on from CAJVSB020000759.1 coordinate 131,420, forward strand.
AGCAATGGAGGGAAATGAAATAATTTTCCCCGAAAATTGAAGAGACGCTTAGAGATGGGGTTGTGCATTTGCATTCATAAGCCCGCGACATTCATTACTATATTAAGTCCTCTCCGTACGTAAAACACATACATTTTCAACATCATATATGTACTCCATAACGGTGGTATAAGATATCTATATATAAAGATGATAACTATTTGTAATTATCATGATAAGCACATTTCTACTTATAAATATATTATAACATAATGTAATCTTCTTTTTATAATTAAGATTTTAATTTTGCTACACTCAGATTGTAATATACTAAAAGGTAAAAAATAACACATAATGATCAAAGTTTATCTTTTTGTTACTAAGTGAGATAATGAAAGTCAATGTGATCTAATTTTTTAAAAATCTATTTTAGATCGAACAAACAGGATTTTATTGGGTTTTGGATAAATTGAAATGTTTAGTATAAATAGATTCGGATTCGATCGCTTTACAAATCTATAAAATTAGATCAAATTTTAATCCAATCAACATGGATTCCACACATTGTACCCCTAATCTTCAATGAACAAGTGTAATGTCTGATAGTGCCTTCTTGTATTATTGTTTACTTATTAGGTGACTACATTCATAATATATCTAGGATTACCTTTATTATTAAGTTGACATTTGCATAAGCTCAAGTATTTGCTTGGACATACTTAATTATAATAGAACTTGATGTACCTTGGGCCTACTCAACTTAATGTTTTGTTATGAACTAATATTTAGTTGATCCTAATAATTAAATGGATTATATTAATTGCTCAAAGTATAATTTAATGGGTCATAATTTTCCTACATTGGTTTAAGTCTAATTTGATTGGATGTAATCCTAATCTAGCCTAAACCAAAATTGATAAACCTGAAGTAAGTCAAAAAGAAATTAATCTCTATCTTTGAAGGATTTTGTTCTAAGAAGTATATCTTCTAAAAGAAATTTTTGTAACACTCTCATCTTCTATCTTTTTTTGAGTACCTTCATCGCATAGATATATAATTGAATCCATTTGATTTCTAAAAAGGGTTACTAATCATTAACTTTTGAAGGAATTCTTAATCAGTGATTGTGCTTATGAATGATTGATTTTTTCAATCTTTTCAATTGAGAGGGGGGGGGGGGCAAGGCGATAGCAGCGAAGCTTGTTATATTGGGAATGATAAACTGTTTGAGCTCCAATTAAGATTTGGATTTTGTTTTCATGTTAATACCTATATGACTTAAAATGTTTTCTTTGATTTAAATAATTCTTACTAGACTTCATATATATTGGGCTACTTAACTTATTGTTGGGTTAGAAATTAATATTAGTTAAGTCTTAATAACTAATTAAATCAACTATATTAATTGGGTTATCAAACAAATCATATATTGAGTCTCAAATAATTTTAAATCAACATTGACAATTATTGAATTAATTAATTTAGTTATGTCAAGTGCCATTATATTTAGATAATTGTGATTAATTTCATTACTTTATAATTAATTACCCTATTAAAGTATGAGTAATTTGAATAATATAATATTTTATTTCGTATTCTTTTTATATTTTAGAATTTGAGTATTTTATTTAAGTTTTGGCATAAAAAAATTAATAATTACTAATTAAAATAGCACTAAGAATGTTGTGCATAATTAAACAAAGGAGATTATTGTAACACCTTGATTCTTTTGCAAGGGTTTAATCGAGTAAAATTGAAATTCCGGGTTCTTTTGGCAAGGTTTAGGTTGGAAAATTAAAGGTTCTAGGAGGTTTAATCAAGGCTAAAGAGGACCAAATTGATTACGTAGAATACTTGAGGGACCAAAGAGAAAAACTGTGTAGCATAACCATCAACTTGTTCTTACAGTTAAACCCTTGATCGACTTGGTACTAGGCAGCCTACCCAATCTTCGATTTTCCTTCAATTCCTCTTCCTTTTTGCACCAATTTCTCCAGCATCTTCTTTGATTCTTCTTCCATTTCTTATTTGTGGAGCTCATGGACCTTGCCTCTTTCTCTTCCTAATCTCTCCCTACCTTATCTTCATTCGAGCATCTTTATGTGTAAAAAAAGATCTACTTTTCCCCTTCAATGGTGTATTGGTGAAGAAAAGCTTTGCTCCCTTTGAACTTTTTGGCGCTTCTAGAGTTCTATAATTACAAGCTCATGATATTTTGTCTACAATTGTCTGGTTCTTAGGTATTTATATTAACTTCAACCCGTTCGCTTTCTTGCTCAAATCTTTGCCTACTTCATAGAAGCTAGAAGTCAAATTTTCCCTATATAAGTTGGATTTTTCATATTATTTTTCTGTTTGACCTTTTTCAACAGCATTTGATTTTATGAGTGGAACCAAGAGCTAGTTGGGATGAGTGAGGCAGAGAAGAGAACAGCCAAAGGGAAATTTATTGCTGCAACCTTTAAGTCATGCATAGGGTATTTGAACCCCCTCTTTTTAGTTTTTGTTTATATTCAATGCCTATTATCTTGATTCACTAGTGTGTTTTATCTAAGAAAAGCACTCTTGATATGCCGTGTTCCTAGTTACAGTACAGATATTTCCATTGGGATATAATGATTAGGAGATGCAACTTCTGTGTTTTACAATTTTCTGAGTATACTTTGGCAATATGGTTGCTTTAGTTTATTTGCCAAATTAAATGCTCCTTGTGTGAGTAGTTAAACGATCCCTATCTTCTTTAGAGTGAAACTACGAGTGATGCTTCACACCACTAAACCTAGGATTAATGAGTGAGCTTTATGTGAAATCTTGCAAGGATAGTTTCATGAATCCAAATTTTTTAAATTAGTTGTCATGGCTAATACCACTTGCATTCGTTTATCTATATATATTTCCATTAACAAAAACCACCTTACTTGCCTCAGTTATATCGTCAACATCGAAAGAGTATTAGTTTGACATTGTGGGCTCAAGCTGCTGTAAGTGGCTACTTAGCTAGAGTTAGATAGGAATTGGATTAGCAAGCTTTTGGGCTCAAAGGCCTGAAGTGGGCAGATGTGGAATTCTACAACATGGATTGTAGGCTCTTGAGTGTTTGCTATTATGAGCTTGAGATTCGCAGACTTCATCAATGACAACACATATGCTTGTGTGGACTGAAGATAAGCTAGTCAGAGGGGTGAAAATGGAGTGGTCTACAATGGCTTCATACATGGCAGCTAACCTGGTCTTAAATCTACTAGCAAGATTGAAATGAGCTTAAGTCTGGAAGCTTTCTTACTGGATTTTTGTGAGTTGTCAATGGTTCAGAGCTGTAGGCTAGATCCAAGTGGGCTTGAGATGTTGGCAATGGGTTAAATCAACCAGTTTGAACATTTGGAGCCATCACCACCTCACTCTTTTCCTCAGGACTCTCCTTAGAACCAGAACCCATTGAGGTATACTCTTCCTCATCTTCATGCTCCTTCTTAGTCCTCCCTAGGGCACTTGTAAAGGCTGTTGAAAGCACAAAAGAAACAAAGAACCAGCAGGAAGCTTTTGCTAAGGCTAATTCCTTGGAATGGGAGAAGATTGATAAAATTGATGCAATGAGTGTGGAAGAGAAAAATGAAGTCCATGTCATGGTTGAAAAGAATAGAATGGAAGATGATGATGACGATGACGAGAAAGATGCAAAGAGCTGGGATGACGCTGATCTCAAATTGCCAGGTAAAAGTGCATATGTTGATGAAAAGGCCGACTTTGAACTTAAAAACGCTATTCAAAAGGAGATGAGAAGTTCCCAACCTGTTAATTGTGATGTAGTCCCTCTTGTTGTTGCTACCCAGAAAGTTACTATTACTTTACCAGGTGAATCTCAAGAAAAAGTCGGGCTAAGACTGAGGCCATGGGCGAAAACATGCATAAAGAACTTACTACTAAGAAGGAACAACTACGTTCTGATGATGAGCCAAATGAGGGAGAAAGTAATCTCCAGTCCCCTATTTGCTATATTATGGGTCATGTTGATACCAGGTTTACCAGGCTGCTTGATTATATCCGAGGCACAAATGTTCGGGAAAGTGAAACTGGAGGGATTACCCAACAAATTGGTGCCACATATATTCTTGCACAAAATATAAGAGATAGAATAAGAGACCTTAAAGATGATGTAAAATTGAAGGTCCCACATCTTTTAGTTATTGATACCCCTGGACATCAGTCAATCACTAACTTAAGGTGTCAGGGCTCAAGTTTGTGTGACATTGCAATTTTGGTCGTTGACATAAGGCGTGGTTTAGAACCACAAACCATTGAATCAATCAATCTTCTAAAAATAAGGGATATATTTTTACTTATATGATTTTAGCCTCATTTATCTGATACTTTGAGGAGCTTGGATGGTTTCATAACCATCATAAGTGTTGCCTTGGCCCGCAGGAATGTGCTTAATCTTCTTGAATTTATTTGACGCTTTATTGCCTAGTACATTCTCACTTGCCTAACCCAAGCAATCCACTCTGCCTGCTTTACTCTAGCAAGTGATGTACAGTTAATTAAGGATGGTGACTCAAAGTCTTTTGATCTTGTCTTTTCTAATACTATAAGAATTGTCAACTATCATTTCATATTGCTAATGTAACTATCGAATTGTATTCCCTTTGTCAAGTCATCAATTCTATTTTTATCCTTCACCTAGAAATACAAAAACCAATATATTGGGTTAGTAGTATTGAATTTTGTGTTAGAGGATTTTGCACAATGCAAAGTGGTTTTGTTTGTTGGTACAAACCAGAGACCACAAAGTCAAGTAGACTTGCTCTTAAATCATAAATTTATTTTTGAAAACAAGACAGTCATACATAGAAAAATACATCCCAATGCAAGAACTTGTGTGAATGTTAACAATGGCCATAGATTGTTACTACTTCTGATTACTCTGTTGTGTTTGCCTCTACAGAATTGTACTAATGCTAAACTTCTCTGATTCTTCTATCTGTTGAAAATGCTTTGTGTAATCACTTACTAAATGCTGTAATTTGAATTTTTAAATCTAAATCCAAAATCCAAACCCAGCTTCTATATTGAATTCCCTGTCTATTGATTTGTTATGTGAAATCTAAAATTGAAGCACCACAATTTGTCTAGCTTTGGAACTATTGATGATTTGCTTTTTTGAAGCCTCTACTCTGGTGTTTGCAGATTTGTTCTCTACATGCTATCAAAGGGACGATGAGTTTGCTATAGCTAGACTTTAGGGCAAAACTTGGTTAGAAAACATGTCTGGTATGCTCTGAATCATACTTCTTTAATAGGTGAGCTAATGCTATCATGGGTTGTAGATTGAGCTAGACTATTGGAGTAAGAGTACTGTAGAATTGGGCATGATACTTACATTTAGTTTCTTTGTTTATGTGCTATTCATATTTAAAGACCCAATAACATGACTTCTAAAACAACTAGAAAAACAGATTCTTATGAGTTGGAAACAAAAGAAGAGTTCTCCCGGGTTTCACTCTCTACCTTAAATAGATGGAAAGTTTCACTTAGTACAGTAGAGGCATAGAAAGAGCTAAACCTTTATTGTCATATCTGTTTCCCCTCACTTACCTAGTTGGGTTTTTCAGTTCTCTGTCTTCAATTTAGGCCTCCTAAGAGTCTCAATTTTTTTCCTTTCTTCACTTTTTGGAATTTGATACATCAATTATTTATTTATTTATTTTTGTTAATTTTTATATTTGGAGAGGGAAGGATGGATTCTACCAATTCAGATAGGTGCTATGGAAACTGCAATCTCCTTTATATTGATAATTCATTAACTTTTTAATCAATCATAAAACTGAGGTTTTAACCTTTTCTATCTTCGGATATTTTCGCTTTCCCTTTCGTTCATGGGACTTCCATTAACCTTTTTTGTCCCTGTTTTTGTCCGTGACAAAAGTCTCTAGGTCGTGGCAGCTCTATTAGTTTTGACTTCTTCATAATCTCTTCACATATTGCTAAGGACTTTCCAATTTAACTCTACAAGTTTGAGATGGACTTTTATTGTTGGCCTTTAATTTTTTCATTTCTGGAATTCAGAATATTAATTTATATAGTTCTTTGCTTTGTTTGATTTTCTTGTTTTGTGAGGGAAAGGTGCAACTATAATGCATGCTATGAAAAATGAAGACATTCACTTACCATATGTCCATAGTTGAGCTGAATTTTTGAATTACATCTGTTGGATTTTGCTGTAAGCAGACGATTCTGGGATTACTAAAGGCTTTCCCATCTAAGAAAAGGCCTATCAAGATACTCAAAAGACATGAGTGGGATTGTGAGACCATCCAGCTGCAGAACAATAGGCCGAACCACAGCCTAGTGAAAATTCTCTGTTTTGCAACATGGGTTTGGTGGGTGATTGCACAAACTGGTATATATACATATGTAGGAACTAATGAGGACTTTGTTAGGTTCCCACAGCATAGACCCATCTAGAGCAATTTATAGTTTAATTGATGGATTAAATGATTGATTTCTCAATAGGCAAGGCACCATTAACCGTCTCAATAGGCTACTAGAATTTCCAGTTACAACCATGCTTAATGAGTAATGCATTTTAACATAAAAGTTGTTACTTTGAACTTAAATTTTCAGCTTTGCTTTCAATAAAATTTGACAGCAAATACAATTTAGTGCTCTATCCAGTGTTCTGATATATTGGATTTGTGGATGGAATAGTGGTGAAGGCATTCCTGATTTATTGCTATGGGTAGTTCAATGGACTTAGAAGACTATGGTTGAGAGGTTGAGAGACTTACTTACAGTAATGAAGTACAGGTATAACCATCCTGCATGCCTCTTCATTTGTAATTCTTTTCAATACCTTTTCTTATACTTATTTCTACTTGTTTTTCAACCTATATTTCTTCGAAATCAGTATACCTGAAGATTTGAACTTATAGCTATGGGTGGTGCAATTGTTAGCTTTCACGACATTGTATCAACATTTTTGTATCAAATTCTTGACCATTTTCTATCAACATATTTGTTTTCTTTTGCTACAAAAGATCATCTAAACGTGATTATAATGTTTGATTCTAAGCAGATGATTAAAATACACTTTGGCCACAGGTTACCATTTCGTTATAATTAGTTGTAATTTATTTTTATTTTTTTTTTGTTGATCCTGTGTTGACCCTGTGTTGACCCATCTTCTAAACAATTATGGCTGTTGATCTAGAGATGATATTTTAATTTGGAGCTGCTGTAGATTTTCAAATTATAAGTCATTGTTAACATTTAGATCCACCTAATGCAAAGCTTAGAATTTAATAAATAGAATTATTTTTTGATAATAATTGTACAAGGCCAAGTTTACATTATTATTAAACCAAATTGAGAAATCCTAGTTATCCATTTATTTCATCCACTTAATTCTTTCATTTTCATAATTATCAAACTAAATTGAGAAATCAAATTAATATTGGGCCTCGGTTTGGTTAAACCTTTATTTACTTAATTTTTTGGAAACTAAACTCAAATATTATTTTTGAAGAAATTCATTAAATGGGAAAATTAAAATTTTGCTTATTTTACAAAAATCTTATTAAAAGTCCAGTTATCCATTTCATTGATCAATTTAATTGATTCTTTCAATTTTTTTTATCATGTTATTTTTATTTTACATTTTATTATCTTATCATTTAAATTTCTACTTATTCATTCTATTATTTTATTATTTGAAGTTCTACTCATTGACTTTTCTTTCATTTATTTACTCTTTACTTTTTTATTTAAAAACAAAAAAAAAGAGAATTTGAAACCCTTTTATACTTTTCTTAATTTTTCTTTTATTTGTAGGTTAGATAATTATGTTGAGTTAAGAGTTTTAGAAAGGTTAAAAATAATGGCTTTGAAATTTGTGCACTTACAAGTGAATATATTTAAAATGATCACATCAAGGTTAGGATTTAAAATTTAGTTGGGTCTTATTAATTAATTAAATGAACAATATTAATCAAGTCTTTGTAATTAATTAAATGAGCCATATTAATCAGATTAGAAGAAAAAGTCAATTAACTTAAGGCAACGAGTTTTGCATTACAATAAGAAACTTTTTTGAACAAAAATTGTCCATGTTACAAAAAGAAGAAAAATTTGTTATAGAAAACTTTCTTCCAAATGTCACCATATTAAGCGTAACGAGATTTTAACTTATGCAACAAATTTTCTACTTTGTAATATAAAAGCTTATCTATTGTAACAATATTATTTAAAATAACAAAATTATTTCTTTATAACCAAAGATGGACTTTTTTTGTATCAAAATCTACAATTTCGTTACGATAACCCATCTTATCATGACAAATTTCAAGTTGTTACAAAAGTTTTCATTACTATATGTGCATTTTTTTGTAGTAATTAGATATGTATGTAGTGAATTGATTGTATCTTATTATATAAAATTTCAAAAATAACAAGGTTATTTTATATGAAACTATACTCAAATACCTTTATTTGGTGCATAATTTATCTCATATATTCTTCTATATCAAAGCAATTTTTTTATTCAATTTCATATATTATCTTCTGAAAAAGTTAATGTTGAAATCTGTACAATATTAATTTTAAATAGTAAAATATAACTTATGTTATAAATAAAATTTTGAATTGATTTTATTTATAAAGTAGGCATGCTGACATATAAATGCATATATTATATACACGTTTTAAACTTATAGATTGATAGATATAATTTTTCAAAATGGGTCATTCTGCTGAGCCACACTATCAACAGACAAAATGAGTATACTATAATATTTTTATCATATCTCAAAATATAAAAGTCAAATTTGTAAAATATAATTTTTAATAAAATCAGATATTAAAAACTTTTCAAAAATATATAATTTGTTATTTTTTACGAAAAATTCAAATTTCTAGATAATTTTGAACTTGGGCAACAACTTTTGTCAAAAGCAATTTTATGGTCTAACATGTCGTTGAAACTTTGATCATTTCTCTCAAACGATGCATGATAATTCAATGATTCTTTCTGCATTTGAAAAAAAACTCATTGAAGAGTGTTCAAGAATTTTTTATGAATTTTTGAAAGTTCGAAACCATTTTATTTGAATTTTTGAAACGAGTCTATGTACAGTTGCTATTGATAGATGTTTTGTCTTCCACAAAGGCCAACGTCTCTCCAACGTCTCTTTGGTGTTTTTACCTATAAAAGAAGCATATATTGAAAGGAAAAACATACAAGAATAAGCTCTTAAAGCTTCATCAATCTCTCTCTAAAATTCTTTGTGTTGTATTATTTATTACTAAATCAAATAGTACATAGAACAAATTGTTATATTCTTGAGAGTGCCTTTTAGAAGTGAGATTATTTTTGTACATGAGCAGTAACTAATTCTACTTAAGAGAAATTATTACATTTCTATTTTATCTTCATTACCATTTGTATTAGTGTTTAAAGCTCACCAAATCAAAGGCTTTGTAATCCAGATTTCTTGCCTCCGCCAAGTGCAATGGACTTTCTTGTACTGGAATTTCTTGCCTCCATCAAGTGTAAGGGATTTAGTGAAACTTCAGCGGTTAGAGCTCGAGAGAGTGGACGTGAACTTGGGTAGCAAGTCGAACTATTATAAAAGAGTTTGCATTTCATTTCCCTACTCTTTTACTTTATTTATAACTGTTTATATTTATTTTAGGTGAATTGTATTATTTCAATATTTAAATTTTTTTTTTTTTAGTTTCTGCCAAAAATACCCAATTCACGCACCTTTTGAGTTGCCTTTTGTGACAACAGCATACACTCATCCACAGCTAATCATCCTCCAAGGAGTTACATAGAGATATTATGAGTTTATTTATATCCTAGCATTTCCTTTGTAACTAATTGAACACGTTATAGTTGGATTATTCCTTGTAGTGGTCTTGTGCAAGCCTTGTATAGAATATTCCATTTTTCTGTTTCTTTTCTTGTAAATTTTCAGCACAATCATGTGTGCGTGTGTGTGTATATATGCATATATATTCTTCTGTAATACACTATGGGAATGCAATAGAGGTTATACAATTTGCAGTTCAAATGTTCTCAGACTCTTATCTCTCTATCTCTCTCTCTCTAATTCTTCTCCTCCGTGCCCCTCTTCATCTCTCTATTTTCTCATCATCTCAATGGCCTCTACTAACTCAAGCTCCTCTCAAAGATGGAAGAGAAGATTCATCTATGACAAAAACTCAACTATTGTCATTTTCTCCGCCTCAAATTAGCCAAATGCCTAACTCCTCTTAATCCTCTTCAACTAAATTGGAATAAGGAAACTACATGATCTAGAAAACCAACTTTTCAATGTTATCTACACAAACGCATTGGATGGATTCATCACTAGAGAAATTTCACAACCCTTTGAGTACCTAGATTTAGAATAAAAAGTGAGAAATTCGGATCTTACAACCTAGAATCGCTTTAAATTGCCTAGTAATGAGCGGGTTATATGCAACACTCTCCCCAAGCCTCTAGCCTATATAGTCGGACTCTCATCAGTGCATGAAATCTAGGAATCTCTTTGTCTTTGATATGAGTCGGCCACAACAGTTAGAGTTATGAACCTCCATGTTCAACTTCAACTTAGAAAGGGGGGGATTCAATCATGTAGTACTTGGGCAAATTGAAAAATTTGCCAAATAGCCTGACCCTGTCGGTGAACTAGTGAGTTACTAAGACCATCTCGCACATCTCTAGAAGGATTGTTGGCAAAATACAATCTGGTGGAACCCTGACCAACCAAGCATAGTAAAGGGTTAAAGTCTACTGCTCTCCTATGAAAATCTGCTGGAAAAGAGGTTTGTTTTAGACTCAATCACTCGCCCACAAGCACATCTAAGCTCTTTCAATCTCGATCTGAAAAACTACCTGCCAAAATTGTATAAATCTGGTAGGTTCCTGGTGCATGGTTTAGCTACATGACCACAAGGGCAAGTTTGGTGCCTTGCATCTCGTGGGCCTCATGCAAATGGGCCTCAAGGGGGCATTCTGGGTCAAAGTCCAAGTCCTTAGTTGGGCTATGGCCTAAGGAGACCTTATCCAAGCTCCCAAAGAGGAATGTTAAGTGCTAGTTTTGTTTCAAGCCTGGACATATCGTGGCTAGTGCTACTAGATTTTAAGCCTTTAAGCCCAAGCCCAACTAGCTCAAGCCCATCTCAGTGCTATGGATCCTGGATTTTAACCGACTCCAAATCACACCGTCTCTGACCCAAGTATTCTAGGGCTTAGTTCATCTCTCATCTCCTCTAACACATAAGGTGTCTCTAACAATGGAGGCCTTCCTTCTTTGGCGAATGAGTTGTTCCACGACGTAGGGGGCGCCACATAATCTATCTCCCAATCTTGCAAGCATGTCCTCTACCTCCTCCTATCAAGGTAAGTTAAAGGCAATGGTTGATAATGATAGTTTTGTTCCTAGATTTCATGTTAGTTCTACATCCTTAAACTTTAAATCGAAGCCTCTCCTTCTTAATCACATATTCCGTACTTTTCATATGTCGAAAAATCTAGTCAGTGTTTCTCAACTTGGTATAGATAATAATATAATTGTAGAGTTTGATGCCTACTCTTTTCTTGTTATGGATCGAACAACCAATCTGCCATTACTGCGAAAGAGCTGTAAGCAGGGGCTTTACAAGCTTGTGGGTCCTTTGGCAACATGCCCACCTTCTTCCCATCATGCCCAACAAGCTTCGATTTCATCTATTTCCCTTAATCCCGTTTGTGTTAAGCTAGGTTCCTTTTATGCAAACCATTTAGATAATTTCTCAGTTTGGCATGATTGATTAGGGCATCCCAGTTTTGATGTTCTTTCAAAACTATCAGGTGTTAGCAACTTTGATATTTCTAATGTTAATGAATCTGAACTTTACCTTGCTTACATTGAATCTAAACATCATAGACTGCCATATTCTCTTTCTCAACATAGGGCTAGTAAACCATTTGATTTAATTCATGCTGATTTGTGGGGGCCTGCTCCAATTAATGTAGTCATTGGTTTTAAATATTTTTTGCTATTGGTAGATGATCGTACTAGATTTACTTCAATTTATTTTCTGAGAAGTAAGGATCAAATCCTTCAAACTATCCAGTGTTTTGTCAAATGATCCACACACAATTCTCTACTAACATCAAGACCTTTAGGTCTGATGGGGAGGGAAATTCAGATCAGTTCATCAATATTTTAAGTCTATAGGCATCATCCATGAGGTTTTCTGTCCTTATTCCCCTCAACAATATGGGAAGGTTGAGAGAAATAATAGACAAGTAGTTGAAATTGGTGTATCCCTTCTACATCATAGCCATGTATCTAAGGCTTTCTGGCCATATGCATTTCATGAAACAGTGCTGATTATAAACCATCTTCCGTCAAAACCTCTAAATAACAAGATCTCAATTGAATTGTTACTCAACAAGCAACCATCTTATGAATCCTTCAAAATTTTCAATTGTGCCTATTCTCTCTTATTGAGACCCTTTTTGAAACATAAAATTGAAATAAGATCAAAGGAGTGCGTGTATCTAGGGCATAGTAGATACCACAAAGGTTATCTCTACCTTCATAGGCCCTCAAGAAAAATCCATGTTTCCTGAGATGTATTCTTCAATGAAAATTTTTTTCCTTATCACAAAAATATCATCAAACCCACAACTGATATTTAGTCCTCTTCTCTTAAACATCTAACAATGCTTTTCTTCCTTTATTAAGTCCAAACTCCATCTTATTAAATCATTCTCCAAAACAGCGTCCTATCAAAATCTTGAACAAGTTTAGGATTCCTCACACTCTCATCTAACTCCAGAATCTCCTCAGCAATCTTCTTTGCCAAGTCCAATCAGTTCCCACCATACTCCTACTCTTTCATCCCCTCTACCTAAGGATTTAGACTAGCGTAATGAACTGCCTTGCTCATCACCCATCTTAAAGGTTCTGCAAGACAAGGGGGACTTATTTGCTAGACAAAAAGCTATCAATACACATCATATGGTGACAAGGTCTAAAGCAAGCATTTCCAATCCAAAAGTTTTTAATGTTTCTCCTTTTAAACCTGTAAGCATTTCTGAGGCTAAGTCTAGCCAACTCTAGATTGATGCCATGGAACAATAACTAAGAGCTCTAAGGCAAAACAATACCTAGGAAATAGTTCCTAGAGAGAAAACATAGAAAATAATTGGGAGCAAATGGTTATGCAAAGTAAAGCTTAAATCAGATGGGTCACTTGAAAGGTGTAAAGCTAGGTTAGTTGTAAAGGGATTTTATCAAACTCCAAGATTGACTACTATGAAACTTTTAGCCTTGTAGTAAAAGCAACTACCATCAAAATTATTCTCTTTAGCTATATCTTTCCCATGGCCAATTAGACAACTCAATGTTCACAATGCTTTCCTGAATGGAGATCTTAATGAAACTATATACATATCTCAACCACCTGGATTTGAAGATGAGAAATATCCTAATCATGTGTGTAAATTAAAGAAAGTAATACATGGGCTAAAACAAAGTCCCAAAGCGTGGTACACTAAGCTAAGCTGTAGTCTCATGAGTTGGGGCTTTCGTAACTCCAAGACTAATACCTCCATGTTTTATAAATGTTTAGCGGGGAATTGAATTATTATCCTAGTCTATGTGGCTGATATCATTATAACTGGATGAGGTAGCACTACTATTAGAAATACCATCAAACAGCTGAACAGTGCTTTCTTTCTTAAAAACTTATGGAATATTTTCTATTTTCTAGGCTTATAGGTCATATATAAGGGGGATAAACTTCACTGTCATTAGAGAAAATATATAATAGAGTTGTTAGAAAGAATAGGTATGACAGATTGCTAACTTGCCTCAACTCCAATGTTATCCAATGTCAACCTGTCTCTCTATGAAGGGGATGAGTAGCCAAATCCTCGAGTACAAAAGGATGGTGCATTATAGTATTGCTTTATAACTAGACCAGACATATGTTTCACAATTAATAAAGCCTATCAATTTCTTCATGAGCCAACTTCAATCCATATGCAAGCTGTAAAAAAAATACTTAGATACTTAAACGGAACAACAAATCATGGACTAACATTCTCAACTGATAGGAATCTATGCACAACTAGATTTGCAGACTTGGATTGGGCAAGTTGCCCGAATGAGCAAAAAACCACTAGTGGATATTTCATCTTTTTGGGTTCTAATCTTGTTTCTTAGGCTTCTCGTAAACAAAAAGTGGTTTCAAGATCAAGCACTAAAGCTAAGTATAGAGCAGTTGCTAAAAGCACAATTGAAGTCACATGGATAGAATTAGTTCTCAATGAAATTAGGATACCTTATCATATTCCACCATTAATCTTGTGTGACAATATGAGTGTTGTACATCTTTCTACTAATCCTATCATGTAGAGATTGACTACCATTTTGTTAGAGATAAGGTAGTTAAAGGGACACTTCAGGTTCAGTACATTCCCTCCTTTGTACAACTTGCAGATCTTTTACGAAGCCAATATCCATTCAGATGTTCCTCTCCATCAAAAACAAGCTTTTAGTCCATCACTATCTTGTCAGCTTGAGAGGGGATGTTGGACAGCCAGCTACTCTTCCTAGTTGCATACACTCAGCCACAGCAAATCATCCTCCAAGAAGCTACACAAAGATATCATGAGTATATCTGTACACTAGCATTTTCTTTGTAACTAATTGTACATGTAATAGTTGGATTAATCCTTGTAGTGGTCCTATGCAGGCCTTGTATAGAATATTCCATTTTTTTATTTCTTTTCTTGTAAATTTTCAGCACAATCGTGTACACACACACACACACACACACACAACACATATATATATATATTCTACTATGATACACTGTGGGAATGTAATGGAGGTTATACAACTTGCAGCTCAAATGTCCTCAACTCCTCTCTCTCTCTCTCTCTCTCTCTCTCTCTCTCTCTCTCTCTCTCTCTCTCTCGCTCTTCCTAATTCTTCTTCTTCTCTACACTAAACTTGTAATATATACATATATAACATACATGCTGGTTCAAAGTCCAGCAATACATGTATTTAGTCTAGTTGAGTTTTTAAATTTATATTTTTCAGTAATAACTTTCAAGAGTCTTATATATTATATAAGTCCACATTTAGAAATTGATGTAAGATGATATATCTCATACATGGCGTGTTATTGTAGAAAAGTGAAATTGACTTGGACTTCTAATATGCGTGTCGGAAAGTCTTACGTGAAAAGGAGTAATCTCTCCTTTGGCTTTAGGTCTGTGATGTGCATTGATATCACAGCCAACCCAGGAGTGCAACCGATAATAAGGTTGGCTTGTCAATCTTAGTAAGCCTCTAACCATTTCAACATCAAAAACAAGATTTCAAAAATAACCATAATATACAAATCAAAATGTGTCTGAGCGATACATGGAGCTACTAGAATACAAAAGCTGAAATATACAAAGTGCTCGTACATCTGGATCAATACAGCGATGAACAAGTTCGATCACTAAGGTTACCGTTGTAGATCAAAATAGGGATTCGAAAAATGGGGGAAATGGTGAGTACAACACTTAGTGAAAGATAGTACTATTCTAGACATGTATCGTAAAACGTGTTAAACACAAAAATCACATCAACAGTGGGCAATAGCATATTTTACAGAAACCCACATTTTATGCCTCAAGTATTACTCATAGTTTATAAAAAAAACTAGAGTCCAAAATAGAATACCTGTCGAAGTATCAAAACACATCACATATCTCATCTCACGACAGAGCATATCATGTCGGAGGTATTCAAATCTTGTATCACATATCACACCGGGATCTTGTGCTAGAATTAGAATCAAAATCACAGAAGGCACATAGTGCCGGAACACCACCGTGCTCCTCAGAATTAGATCACATAAGACTCCTGACAAGTAAATTTTAAAAACAAAAGTACCACTGAGACATGTATATAAATGATTACAGAAATATTTCTAAGCTCACCATAGTTTAAAACAGTCGAATACATGTCCCTAAATTTGATACCATAATTCAAAAATCATATCACAGAATGCAACTAAAAACCAAAGTGTAAACACACGCACAGAAAAGTACTATCACCCACTTGACTCGTCAGAACAGAAATCCAAACCTCCGACAGACGGCTCACGAGTCAAAGCGCGTCGCCGCAGGTGTACCTATAGTCACCAAATAGAAAGTCAGAACTAGAATCAAAACACACCTCAAAAGACTTGATTCTTGAAATTAGACTTGGATCACTGTCACAACCCCAAACCCAGGCCCATGACCAGCACTAGGGTCCCTGACCCTAGTTAGCCTTACAAACACAAAACATACTAAAAACCAACCAAAACATA
The DNA here is from genome assembly GCA_911865555.2 of Thlaspi arvense. NCBI lineage: Eukaryota > Viridiplantae > Streptophyta > Magnoliopsida > Brassicales > Brassicaceae > Thlaspi > Thlaspi arvense. The sequence continues at coordinate 147,770 of CAJVSB020000759.1, forward strand.
TATACACCTCTAACAACCTATTCAAGTAATAAGGGAAGCACTAGAGTACAAACAGGGAAAAACAAGAGATCATCCCTGTACATCAAGTCTGCAGACAACCGCTCTGACTCTGGCACGCTACGTGAGAATAGTAATCCAAATCTGGAAAGTTTATAAAAAGTGAGTTGCAAAATAGTGATCAGTAAAACATATCAAACATACGCTTAAGGGTATCGTCAACCAAACATTCTATCACATCGTTGGACCCAGGCCTACTCACCACTAGACGCTATGGATCACCGTAATCCAGCTGAGTTCCGGGCATCGCAATCACCTCACATAACCCAGGTCGACTCACCACTGGACGCTACGGATCACCGTACTCCAACCGAGTTCCTGGCATCCCCAAATCACATCACCTGATACCATCCTCACATAAAAGTCAAAAACAGGTATACATACATGTATACAGTTTATATCTCAAAAACTAGTATCACATACTAACATAGCTCACTGACAGTTCATAAAACTCATAACACCTATCCCAAGTGTATCAACAGTTTCCAATCACATAATCATCACATCCGAAAATTACAGTATAAAAACACAGGCATAGAGAGCATATCATCAGTCACTGTACAGTTGAGTCAAAAGTCTCAAGCCACCTCAACCAACTCAACGGTCTAGATGCTCCTCCATAGGTGGATCTGAAACCAAAACAATACAAAAACCATTACTAACCCCATCACCAACACAAGAAATGGGCTCGATAACCCAAAACTGGACTTAAATCCCGTCCTTTGCACCTTAGCACACATCCTAAGACACCACTATTCATCTTCGAGATCCACATGACTCATTAACACTCACACTTCGGCCCAACAACTCTCAATCATAAAGAACCAGCCGCCAGAATCCCCAAACCATCGTGAACCAGCTACCAAAACCCTAGAACTAACCTAACCCAACCCAAAACTACCTCAAACTCAACTAGATCAGTCAATGAAACCCTCAAAATCGGATTTAGAAAGCCCAAAAACCCTAGAGACCACCCTGAACGGCCAAGAACCTCTCAAAAACTAAGCTGAACCGAGCCTAAAAACCTTAATCCTAAGTATCAGCACACATACCGAGCCCAGTTCACCTCAAACCAGACACCCACACATCACCAAACTATTTGGTTATCTATGTTTCATCATGCTAAACCAAGAACCGGTTCAACTTTCCCAAGAACTGGTCTAAAAGATAGTGAACCCGCCGCCCAAACGGCACTACACAAAACTGGCCGGTTCACCTTGAACCGACCATCCAAAATTTTCCAAAACCATCAGGTTTGCTAGCCCTTAACCCAATGGACGGTCCATTTGCCCATAAAATCGGTCGAAAGAGCCTCAAACGAGCCGATCAAACTTTCGGCCATCCCCGGCTCATCCATCTACCCGAAACCCTAACCCTAACCCTTATTATTCCAGTTTATTTTATCCCCTGCTATCCCCAATCATCCTTTATCCTAGCTAGCCTATCCTCGGGAATAGTATATTCCAACCTTCTATGAGTCAACTTGGATGGGTTGACTTGCCCTCTTTAAACACAGGCCCTCTTTAAACACAGGGCCTGATCAGCCTAGGCTAGCCTATGGCCCAGGCCCACACCCTTTCCCCTCAACCAGGCCAAACCTAGCCCAACCCGCCTGACCTAACCGAAACAGGACCCGAACCCTTTCCGGGTCCTGTCTCCTTCACTCGGCAACCCGGGTTTTAGACCCGGTTGTGTGTAAAGCCCCAACTGATCGGAAAACCTAGAAAAAATTGAGAAGAATGGCTTACCTCAATCGATTGGCCACCCAAAGCCACAGAACTAGCCTTGACGACCCTCACGACAAGCTGTAATCGGACAAAACGGTTCAAACAAGCCTCAAATTGTTACTTTCCTCCCCCAACCTCCCGCGAACCCATCGACAAAACTCTCCAAATCTCCTCACCAAACTCACTCAAAAACTGAAATGGATTGAGGGGTTCAATTAGTTTCTTAAAGATGCACGCAAAAGTGCGAAAGTCCACCGAAAAATCATTACACACGCGGTCAAAATGGCAAGAACCGCCAGTCAGTCACTATTCATGCCAGATTTTCTGCAAAATTACAATTTAGTCCCTTAACTTTATTTCCTTATGAATTGATTCCCAAGAAACTTTCAATTCGACCCCACCAATTTTAATTTCCCCCATTCTAGTCTTTAAACTTTATTATTGCAAAAATTCCGGTCATTAATTCTCCCACTCTTAAAAAATTCGTCCCTGAATTTTGAATCATGGAAGTTGGTAGAACAAAAATCAACAATGTATAAGCCTCCAAGTAGCATACAGTATTTGTACCTGTGATCACGGCATTAGACGCCTGAGCGTTCGACGAGTCAGTGCATACATTCGCGCTTGGCCTCTACCTCAACCTCCGCCTCCAGCCCCTCGTCCCCCAGCACCAAATGACCCTGCACCTGTCTATTCTTGAGTCTGTGGCATAGTGCCTGCAGCTAAAAACAGTCTTTACTGAATGGGACAGTCCATGACCAAATGTCCCTACTGACCGCAACAATAACAAACTCCTATCATCCTGCCAAGCTCTTGTGAACAGTCTCTAACCACATGGCCCTGCTGGCGCATCTGAAACATGCGCCTATCGCTCAGGCAGCCTCCCAAGAAAGCGGACAATGCCGCATCACATGGCTCTGTTGGCCACATCTAAAACATGCCCCTGTCACCGGCTAGCTAGAATTTCCAAACCTGTCATGATCTTGTCCCCTAAACTCCCATTCTTTTCAATTAACCCCTTATAAAATTATTATTCAGCCCCTGAACTCAAGCACCATTTAGTTTTGGTCCCTCCTCTTCCAACCCTTCCAATTACACCCCAAATCTTTCAATTTTTGCAAGTAAGCCCTTCCCATTTCTTAATCTAGCCTCCAAATCATTCAATTTGTTCACTCACACCCCTAGGCCTAATAATTAGAAATTCTCCCAATTAAAATAAAAATTTAGGGCCATCACAACTTAGGTTTGTTCACAATTTGTTAACTGGCCTGAACCAAAACTGAACCATTAACTCCAATTTTTAAAAAATATGAACCAAGACTTGAACTATGAAGACCAGTCAAGTTTTGGTCCCATGCCTTCACATTTCTAGTTCAGAGGTAGTCCATTCTGGTTCCAATTCAATTTAACTAAAAAAGTTTTTAATATTAACTTATAAATATTTTTGGGTCATTGAATATTTTTCAAATATTATAAGTATTTAATCTTACAAATATTTTTCAAATACTAAACACAAAAAATGAAAATGACTATTTGACTTTTATCTTAATCTTCACTTCTCTTATCTTAATTTTAAAAAAAATTGAAAACGGCAATTTGGCTTTAAAAAGTTTTTATTGTAAAAATATGAATTTTATAATTTTTGTTAATTAATGTGTCTGAAATAAATTTATATCTAAAAATAAGTTTTTCTTTTATATTTAAAAAATAGATTGTATAAATTTATGTACTAAAAGTAAGTGAAAGTTCTTTCCTATATTTAAAACAACAAAAAGAGAGGAAACAATTTTTCAATATTCTGGCTCATAATTCAATCCTCACAATTTTAGTTCACAGCTCACTAATAGTTCCTATTCATGGTTTACTACTCACAGTTTACTCATAGTTCTGATTCATAATTTACTATATAGTTTCGATTCATAGTTCTATTCTAGTTCCATTCGTCAATTCTAGGACGGTTCCAATACCAATTCTAGCTCGACTTAAAAAAATCATGAAACTTAATCAGACCAGAAAAGTTTTCAATTTAAAACTAAATTGAACCAGAAATTGACGATTCACTCCGTTTTGATTTTTTCTTGGTCTAATTTGGGCCAATTTATGGTCTTAACAAGAACCGTAAACAAGACTACATGCCTCGTAGGCCAATTCATGGTCTTAACAAGAACCGTGAACAGGATACGTGCATCGTTATTTACAGGTTCAGTCAAGGTGGGGCTAGACATTGTAGTACATATGGAATTAAACGAGACTTGGTTGAATTATACACCTACTACAGGAAACCAAACTTAAATGGTTAAAACATAATCAAATAATAAAATAAAGTTAAATTTAGCCGCCCCACCGAGTCAGCGAGTGCATTCATTCTCGCTTTGAATTTGGTTTTTAACTAACAAACAAGGGGACGGGATAGACAACAAAAATTAAAACAAAATATAAAGAGAGACATAATAAACTAAAAATAATAGAGTAAAAAAGTTAGAACAAGCTGTTGAATTATGTATGAAAAATAATTAAAATAATGGTGAAGATGATTAAACAAATATGTTATATAATTGAATCATTATTTTATTAATTTATTGATAAAATTTTAAATTTTTATATTCGTAAAAATGTTACTTTAGTTGAGAAGTCAAAATTCTTATTTTAAAATATTCACCGAAAATATTTTTAACAAGAATTTTTATTTCTACTTTTATTTTGTATTTTATAACAAAATTTTATTATATTATAAATCTCCTTTATCTAGTCGTAATCAGTGGGCTGGATGCATTATTGGAAGTGGGAGCTCAACCCATTTAACAGGAAAAGGAAAACAAATTGTTCCAAGTGGTACTGCATTCATGACTTTTATAAACTCGTCTGTCAGTTTATCTTTACGTCATAACACATAGTATTCTTTATCATTTTTAGTTTAAATTATGAAATAATTATAAAATTTGTTTTTCAATAAAAAATTTTAAAAACATATTTTTTGGATTTCTAGTGCACAAGCAACGCACACGTGGAGAGGAGAAAAGGAGAATTGGAAGTCGATTTGGGGCTCTCCTCAACTTGATATTTAGGACGGCAGCCAAATTGAGATTATTATTAATATTATTATTATTGAAAAGTAGATTAAGGGGTAAAATAAAGAAAAAGGAAAAAATACTTAGTATAATGTATAAATAAACAAATGAACATTTGTTTAAATTTAGAAATAAAAATAACCCACATTTTATTTATGATTTTTTTGATTTATCCTGTTCAAAGATTTTTAAACCAAATCTTTTTTAATAAATTTAGACTATTTATCTTTTCACAAAGGAGTTGAATTTTTTGTACCTTTATTAAATCAAAATTTAAAATTACATTAGATTTCAAGTTTTAATATTTTTAATGATCCAAATTGTATTTCTTTCTTCTATCTAATCCATTTGAGCTTGATGCCCATAGAGGATTTATTGCCATAATTTGAACTCGTCTTAAATAAATTTTTAAATTATCAAAATATAATGAATCAACAAAAAGTTACAAAAGTACGAATTTGTTCGTAGAGATTCCTGTTCTAAAAGAAGTTTCATAGTGATTAAGAACACCCTATTACAACGAGCTACACTTACGTTTGGCTAATTCAAGAACTAAATAGCAGAGTTAGCTTGAACAGAGTTAGAAATTTTCTTATTTTTAATTTAGTTTATAGATTCAAATAGACCTAAAAAACCAAACTGATTTAGCCCTCCTGAGACGTCATAGGTCATCCTATAGGTTGTGGAAGATAGATTGAATCCAACGCATCACTTTCCCACTCTCATTTGGAGCTACACATCAATGCAACTATACAAGTTGAGAATTTTTCACAGTCACCGGATAAACTCCAAGCCTGTAAGCCAACCAAGTCTTCAGTGGTTGTTTGGAGTCTAAAAACAAAAGAAAAAATTGTTTAGTAGTCTTTCTTCCCCGTATTTTTCACGCTTTTGAATTTAATGTTGATTTCCAAAAAATGCAATAAACTGAAAATGATACTACGAGCACCTTACTTCCCAGAAAATCATCGATTTTAATTGTCTTTTTTTCTGTGTGGACTAAGAAAATGACTTAGACTTGTTCTTTGGCTTTGGTCTATTCCTAAGAAGACTTTTCCACTCTCATTTAGAAGCACACGTTAATGCAACTATTCAAGTTGAGAATTTTCTACACTCATCAATAAACTCCAAACTTGTAAAGCAGCCAAGTCTTGAGTGGACGGTTTGAGTCTAAGAACGAGAGGGAAAATTGTTTGGTAGTCTTTCTTGGCTGCATTTCACGCTTTGAATTAATATTGATTTACAAAAATTGCAATGAACTGAAATGATATTATGAACACCTTGCTTCTCAAAAGTCAAGTCTACTAGAAAGACACCAAAGCGAGGATGCAATGTGTTGTCTTGTCTGTACAATAATGCAAAGGAAAAATCCAAACGCGCAAGTGTGGATAAGATAAGAAGACTTGCAGTCAAGCAATTTAAATTTTTTTATATTATCTTTAGAAAAGCAAAAA